>JBAMBL010000803.1:0-93783 GCA_037043405.1 Drosophila subquinaria
GATTACCAACTTGCCCGGGCCAACGTTTGAGGATTTCCAGGTGCAATTGATTGGCATCGGCGGACGGCCGCATGGAGGTGGCGCTACACCGAGCGAGTCATCCCTGTTGCATGCCCGACGTGTCGTCCTTGTTCTCTTTGTTGGCGGCTGCACGTTTGCCGAGATTGCCGCGTTGCGTTTCCTTGCTGCCCAGGAGGATAACAACGTGCAGTTTGTGATTGCCACGACGAAGATCATCAATAAACACACATTCCTCGAGAGCGTGATGGGCTCGTGAAGGCATCACCTGAGTCGCTTGGAGGCACACCGCTTGTCCATCAGCTGCGGCTTGTCGCGTGGACGCAATGCCTCGATTCCATTGCAGCCATGACCGACAATGTGCCAGCCAACGAAGCAGCAGCGCAGCGTAGGATATGGAAACGGAAATGGAAACGGAAACTGAACCGAAAGCGGAAGTGAAGCAGCAAGAGCAGCAAACCAAATCAATTGATAATAATAATGAACAGACAGACAGATATCTATATATTTACACATACATATGTATATTCAGAGTGTATAAATGTTATTTTTCTACTCGTAATGCGAAACATTATTGAGCAAATTATTGTATTATGCCGGCATAAATTAACATTTAACCAACCAATTTATATTAATCCGTATTAATCCAAATATATTTATATAATGTATATTTATATGTGCAAAGTTTGTAAGTTTTATGTCTATGCATGATGTACGTACATCGTGTACATGTAAAACGATGTATGCATACAGAATCAGAAGCAGAGTATATCTAACTAACTATATGTATATTTATATAAATCTCATATATGCATACATTGTCAAGTTTATGGCAATCCTCAGTCAATACCAAAATTTTTGCTGGGGTCGAGAGAGAATTTGCTTGGAATACTCGTACATTCCGCGGTCGGCTTATCGCATACAACCACAAATCCAAAAGCACATATATACCATAAATACATATATCTATGTACATATGTGTCTACCAATATATTGTTAAGCCCGCATATATAAATGCGTATGTTTGTATGTGTAACTTTATTGAGTTCAATAAAATGAAAACACCGAATTCTCATTTCTTTCAAATCTGTGCAAAATTATTCAGTTCTGTAGATCAGACATAAGTTGATTTTAAGCTTAAAACGTGATACGACTACAGAGATAACAAGCGGATCAGTCGAGTGCACTCGACAGTAATATACCCTGGGCCTAGGCTTCGGCATGCCGAAGATTAGATGCACATGCAATTCTTGTACTTATCCTCAAATATCGACCTATCGTTTTTGTGGCAGCTACATACATGTACAATAAGATAAGTGATTTAAACCAATTTTAAAAATAAGAAAATAAAAATAATAAAAAAAAAATAATAATTAAAAATCATTTGCATCGACACAACCGGGACTCGAACCTCGGTCTCCCGTTTCGCTTGCCGAGCACTTATCACTTCCCCCACGCCCCAACTTGGATTGAGGATGACAAATTCGATAAACATTCTTGCAGAGGAATTGTAAAACGAATTAATTGACCATTAATTCTATTCTATTTATAGAATTGCCATTAGAATACCTCGGACAAAATTGTTAATATCTACACTATTTATGGCCCAATCGGGATGAAAGTTGGTGATTAGCTTCTGGGCATGATTCCACATCCGTTGATATAAAAAAAAATAACTTAAAAGCCAAAATAAAAGGTGCTGTCAGTTTTTTATGAATTACGCCCCTCACAGTGGGCGTGGCAAAATTTTAACATAAACTTGTTCTGCCTGACATTATAGGGAGTCTTCATTCCAAATTTGGTGGTCCTAGCTCTTACCATCTCTGAGATCCTTTCGCTTACACGGACAGACGGACAGACGGACATGGCTATATCGACTCGGCTGTTGATGCTGATCAAGACTATATATACTTTATGGGGTCGGAGATGCTTCCTTCTGCCTGTTACATACTTTTGAACAAACTTAATATACCCCCAGGGTATAAGGTTTCCATTAGATGTTCATTAAATAGAACTTTGCTCTAGACTCGGGTATTCCCCAAAAATATAAGATAACTTACCTGAAAACGAGCAGGACAAAAATTTCTTAAAATACTTTCAAAGTATTTTTGAAGTATTTTCAGTTTAGAAATGGATTAGATCGCTAACTATTGGAAAATTCCGCTCAGACCTGTTTTTCGAAGTGTTATTACCCCAGAGATGAGTTGATCTGCATATACATATGTACATATGGGCATTTCCAAACTCGCGCACGGGACATTCGTACACATTCAAAGTAAAAAAACTGTAAAAAGGAAACGGTTTTTTTTTCTGATGAAGGGCTTAACATATAGCATTTGATTAGCTCTTTCATTGGTGCAAAGATTGATTTTGGGTAATTTTTAATTTTTAAGATAATAGAAAAAATTAAGTGATTCGCACGGGACACGAAATGGAAGTGACTTGTGAGGTCAACCAATTCAATCGCAAATTTCAGCGAATCCAGAGGAAATATTTTAATGCAACTAATTTTAAACTCTTGAGAATTGATGCCTCTTAAAAATGGTTATGATTTTTTTCAAAGATGACTTGCACTTTTTTTTTAATTCAATTTGACGTAAATTCGCACGGGACATCGCGCACGGGACATTTTTTACCATCACTATTTTTATGTTCTTTCTGTCTCTCTATTTTTAAATTATATATCAAAACAGCCCGAAAAACCTATTTAAATTAAACTTTCAATATATTTCTTTGAATTAAAATGATTCATGGTTCAATTTTACTGTCCTACTTAGTGTAATCGTTAAAATACAAATGGTCCATTTTGGAAGTCAATTTTTAAGAAAATTGACATAAATATGGAAAAACTGAATTTATTCCAATGTAGTATCTATATGTTCATCCTATTGAATTTCTTCTAGCGGATATTGCTTAAATAAATAACTTAAGTACATTTCTGGAAGAAAATTTCAAAAAATGTGAATTTTTGATCAATTTTACGTATTTGGCCGCGGTGGACCTTTCTGTGGAAATGCCCATATGTAAATATTTGGATATCCTGTACATTTCTAATATGAAAGTTTTTGTGTCTAGAAATAAGTATGAATTTGTACTTTCTATAAATTCCTCATGGTATTCCCCTAATATGGAAGTTTCTATGTCTAGAAATAAGTATGACCCTGTACTTTCTATAAATTCCTCATGGCAATCCCCTAATATGGAACTTTCTTTATCTAGAAATAAGTGCCCTGTACTTTCTATAAATTCCTTTTGATATTCCCCTAATATGGAAGTTTCTATGTCTAGAAATAAGTATGACCCTGTACTTTCTATAAATTCCACATGGTATTTCCCTAATATGGAAGTTTCCCTGTACTTTCTATAAATTTATTTAGAATCTTTAATCTTATCTTCAGCCAAGTCTGATTATATGTATTCCTAAGATCCGTTAAGATATTCACCCAATGCACGCTACTTTGAAAAATGTAGATAGGGGTCTGTATTAGAGGTCTGCATGAATACACTCAAAATTTTAGTTAAAAAGAATTAATTCGAACGATGTCGAATTGAGTGAGTGCGATTCACACATTGAATTGAATTCGTTTGAGTGTGAGTGACATTGAGCTCTAAAATGACAGCTCCTTATCGAAATGAGTGCGAATGAAGGAATGTAAAATAAATTTGACAATGTCAAACTCAATTGAATGACTCGATGTTTTGATTGTCAAATGACTGCATTCCTTAACTTTGTTGCAAACTTTCCTTAAAATCGGTCGCAAAGAAATAATGACAAGTTTTTTGGACACCAATATTTTTGATGCTGTACTTAATCCAGTACCTAATGACGAATTTGCAGAATATGTTGAAGTTTTGGCAAATAACAACAATGTTGATCAAATAGATAAGGAACTGAGAGGCTACGCAAACATTAATGTTTCATATACAGTTGACTTTGATTGTCTGGGTTGGTGGAATGTACAGAAAGGTATTTTTCCCTTGTTACACAAGACAAGCTGTAAACAATTTTGTGTTCCAGCTAGCAGTGCGGCTTCTGAGCGAGTTTTTTCTGATGCAAGAAATCTAAGAAGCGTTGTGTTATTGCCACCAACCCAGACAATGTCAATAAAATAATGTACATTCATACATTTTACATTCTAACTTAGAATAAATATTTTGTTATTAATAGTAAGAATTAGATTCAGTTATAATAAAAATAAAACTCGTTCAATGCGTTATAAAGCTATTCCTCTTTTTCTTTTATATCTTCATTATGCACATGAAAAAAAAACATCTGAAAATACTCATGCTTTAAAAAAAAATATGAAAATTAAATCAAAATTCGAAACGAACTCGAATTAACTCAAAACAAAGTAGCTTTCTCACTCATTCACTTTCTGTAACTCCGTATGAACATTGTGAACTGAGTTTGACAAAAACGAACAAACTCAATCAAAATCTTTCGACTTTGCATTCGACTTCGTTCAATTCCTTTCGAACATGAATGCTTCGAACTTCGTTTTAGCTCATTCATGCAGACCTCTAGTCTGTATACCATAAGCAGATTATATCGAATTATTTGATACATATTATCCTCGACCTTAAAAATTGCACAATGATCAGATGAAAAACTCAGAATTATTCAAGAATAGCTAAGTATTTCTGAGCTTAATATTACATGAAAGTCATATTTTCTCAAATAGTCGAAACAACAATATTACTATCGTAGTATACAAATTACGAAACAATATTGCGTGAGAATTTGAAAAACTACGCTGCAAAATCCCTATATTTCTTTTATCGTTTATGAACTTATTCCTATGTCCAACGTCTTATACCTGCATTTTCGAAGTCAATATTTGTCTTTTATTTGCTTACATTCAAAATTGTGTGCAATTATTTTAGAAAAGACAGTCAAATGTCAAATGTCCCTCAAATCTCAATTTGGAAAAAAATATTGTTTGCAGATTTAAGCAGAAAACAAATTTGATTTTCTGTCAATAATTTGTGTCATTTCAATGAGTGTGCAATGTTGAAGTTAATTTACCTGGAGACAAGTACGACTCTAGTTTCGATAGATTCCTTTGGGTATTCCTCTTATACAGCTTTATAAAAGTATTGTACGACTTTGTAGATGTATCTTCTCTATAGCGATTCTATAGATTTGTTTACACAAATATTTATGTTGGACTTACTCTCATCAAATTTCCAATACACAACATTATAGAATCTCATATCGCATTTCTCTTTAACGGTCATAAATCAAAAATAGTTTATACTTCATAATACTTACATTGTATGAATGTAAATGTCTATATTAAAAATTCATATATGTATATAATATATGTTCATATTGTTTTTGTTTGTTTGTTTGTTGTATTTTTATTTTATGTTTTATTTTATTGACGTGTATCAATTAAATTGTTATTCGTTTTCCACTTCAAAAATACAATTTATTAATAATAATAATAATTATAAAAAAAAAACAATTTTATTAACATAAAAAATATTACATATGTATGTTCTGTGTTCTGTTCTCCTCCTTCTCCTACTCCTCCTCATCCATCGCATTCGCACTCTTCCGTTCTTTTCACTCTCATCACGAACTGTTTCTGTCTCTGTTCAACCCACGTTATAAGAAGGTTATTTTCTTTGTTAATTTCAGTTATTGTTTTCTCGATTTTAATGTTTGTTTGTTTTTTGTTGATAAATCGATGTGGTAAAAGTAACTGGAATAATACAATCATTACAATATTCTAATATACTCGTACTATATCATATTAGTGCCACCCCATGGTCAGTTTATTTTGCTTATCATTTTCGACTGTTTCTTTCTGTTCATACATACATATCAAAATCATTCCCTCACGACTTCATCGATTGATAAAATTATTAATTGCTAACGGAAAAAATGTTTTGTTCTCTTTTTTTTCTTTTCTTCTAATTTTCTTGTTGTTTTTGCATTGAATCATTTGTTATCAGTTTGTTTACTAAAAAGTTTATTGCTACAAATGTTTAATTTTATATCTTAAGATCCGGAGAACTGTGTATATGTGTAGGTGTAAGTGTGTGTATATATATATATATTTATTATTATGTATAGGACAACAAAAAAAGAACTTCTCACATAAACATAAATTGTAATTAATTAAACATTCATATGTATTTAATTTTCTATACAATTTTTATTGTTTTTGACTAAGCATTTTGCAATTTGCATTAATTAAGTCTATAATAGGCTTACTTTTAGTTATTTATCTTTTTGTTTTGTTTTGTTTTATTTTACTTTTTACTTAATCGTTTTGTTTATAGCAAGTCTGAACGAAAACGTAACATAAAAAATTGAAAATTTTGAATTCAACAACATGCAAAAATGGCGCCAAGCAATTTTCCTTTAATTCAATTGTGGAATCAATTGTGCTCCTTCCAAGGATATGGGCATCTTCGGAAAGAAGGAGTTCCTTGCTCTCGATTCTATCATTATCATTTCTCTCTCTCTCTCTCTCTCTTTCTCTATGTGTATAACTGCGATTGCAGTCGGGACGATCTCTGGAAATACATGATCTCATGTTTATCCTGCTCCAGCTCCTGCTTCTCATATATTTTCATTATCGTTTTGCCATAGTCCTTTTGTTTTGCGTACGTTAATTTTTTTGGAATTGCGAGTATTTTACGGCTTTTCAACAAAATACATTTGAAACACTTGGTTTATGCAATTCCCGATAATTGTTTGATAACAAAGAAATTAATTAAATTATTATTGTAATAATATCAAAATTTCTAAATAAAACTTAAACATTTTTATCATTTTTTTCTTTCGATAATTTTGTTGTTGCTTGTGTGGTTTTCTGTCGATTTGTTTTTGTTGTTGCGGTGTTAATGTTTTTTATACGATTGTTTTCTTCTTGTTTTTTGTTTTTATGCATGACAATAAAGGCTTACATTTAAATGATGTATTCATTTTATATTTGTATTATATTGTGTTAAATTTATTATGTTGTTGTTTACTTTGAATTGATTTTGCCTTTTATTTTAATACAAAATTATTGCAGCGTCATTGCTTATGCTTTTGTTGTTTTTCGTAACGGTTAGAAAATACTTGTATGTTGTTGTTGTTGTTCTTGTATTCAATTGTTTGTTTATATAAATTTGTTGTGTTTATATTATAATATGTTGTTTGTTAATGCTGCTACAAAAACGTCGTCTGCTTTTGTATTAAATATTGATCATTATTATTGTTATTGCTATTTTTAATTGTTGTTAAAGTTGCTTATGTCGGGCTCTATTTTTTGTTGCTGTTGCTGTTGTTGTTGTTGTTGATGCTGTTGTAGTGTTTGCTTTAAAATTTCCATTAAAATTATAATAGATCATATTACTATATGGTTGGTGTTGTTGTTGCTGTTGTTGTCTATGCTATAGCGAACCAGCCGGAAAACTTGTTGAACTATTGCTATGGGCTAAACTAATCATGGAACCAGACAAACTACCCTCCTCATCCGGATAGGTCTCGCGTGATACCTCAGCTAGTGATAAAGTGCTGTAAATATACAATTTGTAATCAGTATCTGACAAACACATATACATTTAATGTGCTAGAGTTAATCATCGTAATTTAACTTAAGGAATGCAATTACTGTTCACTGTTCACTGTTCCACCGGTTAAGCAAAGAAATTATAATAAAGGATAGACAATGATTTATTTCAGGGATGCCCATCGCCTATGCACACGATGCACATTTGTTTTTGTTTTGCACATAGGATATGGGAAGTGTGTGAGAATACACATTGGTAAGCTTCTGGCGCACATTGGCAAATTACACAAACAAATTTTGCACATTACGCTTTCCGTCCACTTTCGTTGCTGGCAAAACAAAAACAAATCTTGCATTGTTGCTTTCCTTCCACTTTCGTTGCTGGCAAGACAAAAACAATTGCCTTGTATCGTTTTGCTTTTGCTAATCCGAATGTATTTTGTTATTGTCTTATCGTTTGGAGTACACCGAAAAAGAAGAAGTTTACTTCGTTGTGAAACGTGTGACGCTTGTGTTTTTTTTTAAGAAACATGTTCCTATTTTTTTTCTGTGTACACATTGAAATAAGAAAAAATTATCATTTCATGTCTGCGTGCGCATTTTTTTATTTGTATTGGTGCACATCCATAAGGCAACTTTGGGCACCCCTGATTTATTTCATTCGATCCTCGATCATACGATGAAAAACTCTAGAATATATATGTTCGGTTTGTGTGTGTACCTGAAACCTAATGCTACTGATTCATTATCAAAAGCTTCCAATTCTTTCGAATGCTTCTCGTGTTTCATGCGCAAGCGTTCGGCACGTTCCAGATTAAATTGCTGCAATTCGGCATCCATCTGTCCAGTCATGGAAAATAATTTGAACAAATTAGTCGAAATGAATTGGAGTGAAGGCGGGGAGGGGAGGGAAAATGTTATTGCTACCTTATTCTCCAATAGGCCACGCCGCACGCTGACGCGATTCTCGAGCTCGCGTCGCTCCCGATCGCGCTGCTCCTGCGCCTGCTTCTTGTTCTTGTTCTGATAGGCTGTGAGCATATCCAGTTCGTATTCCAATTGTTCATTGGTACGTTGGCACTCGATCACTTGACTCTCGTCCAGTTTATAACTTTGACTTTGGAACATGTCGGCAATGCTTTGTTCATACTGTTTGGATAGAGGGAAAATCGTTTATAATTTTTGAGAGAGAGAGAGAGAGAGAGAGAGAGAAAGAGAGCTAGTTGTATGCCTCTCACCTGTTCACCCAGCAGCGTCAGCTTGCGATGCTTCTCCTCCTTGAGCTGCTTGATAACCTCCTTTTGTTGCTCTTTTGGTGTCGTTTGCAGCACTTGCGCCTTATAGCGCTTATATTGTTTCGTTTGCGTTTTGCACGTCTCGCGAAACTGTTTACGTATCTGCAGCTCCTTTTGCTGTAATAACAATTCCAATTGTTAATGGATTTTGTTGATGATTCCCTCCGTCACATTACCACATTACCTTAAGGCTCTTCGGCTGTTGTCTTAGCTCGAGGGCATGCTTGCGTACCAGCTCCTTCTTGATGCGATCCATATAGTCTTTTTGATTGTGCAACTCCGTGTCGTGTTGCTTGTTTATCTGCACGACAAAGAGTACAATGTATTTGTCAATATGAATTACTCTTATGATCTCATCTAGAGTTAGTCAAGTAATTGTGTTTGCCAAAATACAAAACTCATAAACATATCTTATATGTATATTTTGAAATAAATGTATCTCCAATACAATAAAATAATAATGAGAATAAAAAAGTTAATAAACAATAATTATAATAAGAAACCACTTGTCAATCACAATAATTTATTGCAATATAAAATTCTTTTAGTCAATTATTTAATTTGACAAATTAAACAATTTAAATATTTTTGTTAATCGTAATCTCCAAAATTTCAGAAAACGTTCGATTCGATGATTTGGGCCAAAGAACAAGATTTTGGATCAGTTCGTGAACCCGGTTCAAAAATCCCTGAACCCAACAGAATCTCAACTGTTTTTAATTTTACGTCGACCAAAATATTTTAATAAAATAAAATCGCTTATATTTCTTAAAGACTCCAAGTTAAGAATACGACTTATAATTTGATTTTACGAGTTTTTAATTGAAGCCTTTAATAATGGTAAGATAAGACTTTTGTATAAGTTTTGGCTAGTCAAAATATTTGAACAAGAAAACAATAAAAAACTATAGTAAACCAGGAATAGGTAATATTTTCTTTGTTAAAACCAGGGATTAAAACCCTAACCGAAACCGTAACCTTTAACCGGTCAATTTTCATTTGACCGAAACCTTTAAGCCGAAACTATGTAAACCAAAATAACTGTTTAGTAACCGTTAAATTTGTAAGGGCTAATTTCGGTTTTTCATACATAAAAAAAAATATTTTTCATTTTGATTTAAATTTTCTTGTTTAATTTTGAAATTTTATTTGTGATATTCATAATCGAATTTTCATAGTAAGAAAGTAATAAAGTGAAGAAAGCATAAGAAAGTAATGCCTCTTTAATTAATATTTCTATATATTAATATTTCTATATATTAATATTTTTATATATTAATATTGTTATATTATTAATATTATTAAATTATCAGTATTATCATATTAATAATATTATTATATTATTAATACAATTATATTTTTCACAAAAAAATTTTTTTTTGTGAACCGAAACCATAGTGGTAAAACCGGTTCACCGAAAACCTAAATGCGAACATAACCGAAACCGTAACTGAAACCGATATTCGTTTCAAATTTAATCCCTGGTTAAAACAAGTGCCTGATGTATCGAACTCGAACCCGAAATCGCACTCGCATGTTGACTCACCTGCTCCTCGCGCAACTGATGCACGCTCTTCTGTTGGCGATACTCCAGCTCTTGTGTCTTTTCATGGTGTTTCAACAGCATGCCATGGGCCTGTTCCAGCTGATGTTGCTTCTTGCTCAGCTCCTGATAATGATAATTTATAAATAAATACAGTCACAGTCACAGTCACAGTAACAGTGTATTGTTAAATTATTAAGCTTACATCGCGCAACAACTGATCCTCGAGGCCGTGCAACATGGTCATGCGTCTTCGCTTGAATTTGCGCATCTCGAGTTCAATGTATTGCTTCTGGGCCTGCTGCAGGCGTTCAGCCACCTCTGCCTCCTGCTGCTTTAGACTATCCTTTTGCGATTGCAAGGTTAAATCACGCTGTCGCTTTGGCGTTGACTCGTCCATGGAGAGTTCCCGTTTCCAGCGCTCCTTGTTCGCTTTGTATTCCTTTTTGCGATTCAAATCGTGCACCTTGCGATCTCCCTCCTGCTTCAGTGTAATCTCTTTATGTAGTTTCTTCTCGGCCGTTGTCGTTTGCTTTGCGCGTCGCTCCAAATCCTGCTGATGCTTGGCCTGCAACCAAAAAGTTGTTTGCTTGAAACGGATTAATGCGGCGGGCGGGCATGATTCAATCTTACCTCGAGACGTTCCAGATCTCTGGTAAAGTTATGCAAAAGATTATCATACTCCTTGTCCAGCGCCGTCTTGTGCGTTTCCATTTCCACCTTGCACTTCTCCTCGAGCTTCAGCAACGTGGCCTGATGCTCCCTTCGCATGCGCTTGTATCCCGACATTTGTTCGTGCATCTCCTCCTGCATTCATCATATATTTGCAAGCGACACAGAAATGTACATGTGAAACATAAGCGAATTAACAACGTGTCTATGTTTATGTGTATGTCAGGTGCAATCATTTAAATAATAATAACAATAATAATTACATTACAATAACAATAACTTACAAAACTTGTGTTAAGCGCCCAATCGGACTTAACCTCGCAATGAGCAAAACTAAAGCAATATAATTTCATACTTATATTTGCAAATTTAGGGCTGTACACAATGTTTTTATCACTCTCTGTTTCACTAAACTGTTTAAAACAAAATAACAATTAAACACTAACTATCAATAAACTTTAACCATTTCAAATAGCACGTCATGAAACAAAAAACAATATGCGACAAATGGCGAACGCTGTCTTGATTCCTTTTCATATGTACATATGAATGTAGCTCTTGCAAGTTGAGAGTATGAGAGTATGAGAGTGTGTGAGTGCAAGTGCAGTTCAAGAGATTGAGTGACAGTTCGAATTGAGCAGAGTGTGTAGCAAATAAGAAAGCGAATAAATATAACGGTACGAGCAACAGGAGCCTTACAAATAGATGACGAGCGACTATGAGAGTACATGGACACGTGTGTGTGTGTGTGTGCGTAGGAATGTGTGTGTGTGCGTAGGAATATGTGTGTGTGGGTGCTCCGCTGTCAAGGCGATAATGTGTGTGTGTGTGTCAAATAAATCTTTGTTTATTACATTTGATCACTTAAATATTTATTTCGCTTTTTATTGTCATGGACTCAATTCACACACACGCACATACAATAATAAATACACATGTACGTGCATGCACACTAATTACTATTATAATCTATTTGTATTTTAGGAAATCACACAGGGATAATGATTTAGTTTTTGATCTTGGCTTCGCATTGGACTTTCACAAATCTTGCCCTTGTGAAAGTAGCTGTCATCATGGCCACCAATGTCATCAGCATCCGGCTCGTTGCCGCAGCAGAAGCAGAAGAAACAAGAGCAACAATCGCTGCTGCCACACAGATGGGAACAGCAGTTATAGCGCGCCTATTTGTTATGCGGGAGAGTAGAAATAGAAACAATAAACAACAACAAAGATTGCATGTAGTAGTAGAGAGCAAAAAGTTAGAACGAAACGATTGGAAGAAAAACGAAAGAACGAACAAGAGAACGACGAGCAAAAGCAACGGGAAATGGCAACTATGACTAGCGTGGGCGGGGGCGGGGGCAGCAGACAGGACATAAATACACTCAGAACACAGGAAAGATGAAGAAAGAGGTCGAGGGAGGGAGAGAGGAATTGAAATGGAATCAATGAAAGCTGAGCGGTGAGATGGTAATCGATACATTTCGATAGCAAACGACCTTTTTGTAACGATAATTATGTTGATATCAAGCTGAATCTACACTACAGCTATACTAAATATTCTAATACACACACACACACACACACACACACACATGCACACGCACACACTCATACAGCATAACGTTATATTTAAATGGTTTATTGTTGTTGTTGTATGTACCATACACACTACAGTGTTGTATGTATGTATGTTTGCATATGTATCTTGTATCTATGCTTATGTACAACGAATTGACGCACCTGCATATGCTCCTTTTGCTGTTTGGTCACAATGCTTGTGGTTCGAATGGTTGCAAAATTGTTGGGGCCATGATCGTTGACCGCATTGGAGATGGCCTGCTGCGAGGATGCCGATGTTGCCGCATAGACGGCCGCTTGAGCTGCCGGAGTCGATAGATATCGCGGTCCGAGGCCTGGCAAACGATGATCGCCACCAGCTGGGGAGCCACCAGTGCTGTTACCACCAACAGTGTTGCCACTGCCCAGAACCCCGTGTCCCACCATGCCCAGATGGGTAGGCATCGCTGACATGGGCGGGGTTGGGGCGGGCGCTGGTGCCGGTGCCGGGACCACAGATGCCGAGTTCGTCGGTGTCACATTGTTGTTCATGCTGTGCATTATGTTCGGCAACGGGGGCAGGTTGCGATGACGCGACGAGTTGCGGGACACGGCGCCGCCGCCACCTCCCGACGCCTGTTGTTGCTGCTGCTGCTGTGCATTTGACCAGTTGCCCAGATGCTGTTGCTGCTGCAACTCACGCTGATGCTGCATGGCGGCTGCCACAGCCGCTGCCTGCTGCTGATGATGATGATGCGCCTTCATATGATGATGATGATTTTGCGCTGCAGCCGGTATGGAATTCGACGAGGAGCTCTGCAAATATAGTCAGACAATTGGCAATTATTTTTGATTATTTTTGCTTTTTTTTTGTGCCCAAATTTGCATGGATTTCATAAATATTACAATTTATCAGGGCTACAAGCCCAAAATATTGAAGAAGGATTGGTTCGAGGCTTCAAGCCATAGATCAAGATTTTGGCTCGGTTCGCGGATTTAGCCGAAATATTCTTCCCGTTTTTAAATTAAGCTAATATAATATTATAGATCAGCAGTGGGCACGAGATCTGAGTTCGGGAGCACAACAATAACTAAAACAATATCAACAGCGAGTCTTTTGTGCGACTTTACGGCGCTGAATAGGCAGAAAAATAGTTGGGAGCAGTCGCTGCTCCCAGAGGCACTACGTGCCCGCCACTGTTATAGATGGCAACTGAATTGTCTTTCAGGTTCGAGGGATAGATTTGGGAAAGTTTTGGTTCAGAACAGATTTGCAGCCCTGGAATTTATACTGAATTTGCAATACTTGAAATACGAGCTCGATATCAACATGTCAATTAGCGATGTGCATCAAGTTAGCTAAACACTTTTGAAAAAATAAACTTTTAAGGGATGGATAATTTGCCGTTAATTATACGTAAATTATTCGTGAAAAAATTAATTTTGCCGCTCTTTTATTTAAAAAAAAAAAAATGTTCTGCTAACTTGATATCAAGTTAGCAGGACACTCCCACAATTTTGACAATTTTCGATATCTTTTCATCGTGGAATTTGCCGTTAATTATCCGTAAATTATTCGTGAAAAAATTAATTTTGTCGCTCTTTTATTTAAAGAAAAAAATAATGTTCTATCTTGATATCAAGTTAGCAAGACGGATGGTCGTTGCTGTTAGTTTAACATTGGACTGTTATGTTAACATTTCTGGTATATAACATAACAGTTTGGTGTGTTTATAATGTTTTATCAGTTTTTGTGGCATTAATTAATTTTCACAAGTTTGCCAAATTTATGAATTTTTTATGCTAACACATAAGTAAGTATATAAAACTGTTATGTTACATAGCAGATATGATGAAAGAACAGTCCAATGTTAAACTAACAGCAACGATCAATTTGACTTGAAATATGCTATTGATTTGGATATGGGCATTTCCACAGAAAGGTCCACCGCGGCCAAAAACGTAAAATTGATCAAAAATTCACATCTTTTGAAATTTTCTTCCAGAAATGTTTTTAAGTTATTTATTTAAGCAATATACACTGGAAAAAATTAAATAGGATGAACATATAGATTCTACATTGGAATAAATTCACTTTTTCATATTTATGTCAATTTTCTTAAAAATTGACTTCCAAAATGGACCGTTTGTATTTTAACGATTACACTTAGTAGGACAGTAAAATTGTAACATGAACCATTTTAATTCAAAGAAATATATTGAAAGTTTAATTTAAATAAGTTTTTCGGGCTGTTTTGGACATATAATTTTTAAATAGAGAGACAGAAAGAACATTAAAAAGTGATGGTAAAAAATGTCCCGTGCGCGATGTCCCGTGCGAATTTACGTCAAATTGAATTAAAAAAAAAGTGCAAGTCATCTTTGAAAAAAATCATAACCATTTTTAAGAGGCATCAATGCACAAGAGTTTAAAATAAGTTGCATTAAATTATTGCCTCTGGATTCGCTGAAATTGGCGTTTGAATTGGTTGACCTCACAAGTCACTTCCGTTTTGTGTCCCGTGCGAATCACTTGAATTTTTCTATTATTTTTAAAATGAAAAATTACCCAAAATCAATCTTTGCACCAATGAAAGAGCTAATCAAATGCTATATGTTAAGCCCTTCATCAGAAAAAAAAACCGTTTCCTTTTTACCGTTTTTTTACTTTGAATGTGTACGAATGTCCCGTGCGCGAGTAGGGAAATGCCCATATACATTTTTTTTAAATTAACGGAAAATTTGCGTTTTCCACAAATACATCACACATAATTAGCGTCAAATTTCCCGCGAAACAGAATTCAAAAACTATCAACGTTTGGAGGATTGTCTTGCTAACTTGGTATCAAGTTAGCAGAACATTAATTTTTTTTTTAAATAAAAGAGCGACAAAATTAATTTTTTCACGAATAATTTACGGATAATTAACGGTGTAGAACATAACAGTTTGATATATTTATGTGTAGCATAAAAAATTCATAAATTTTGGAAACTTGTGAAAATTAATTAATGGACTAAAACTGGTTAAACATTATAAACACACCAAACTGTTATGTTTTTTTTTTTTGATAATTAATTACGGATAATTAACGGCAAATTATCCATCCCTTAAAAGTTGTTTTTTTCAAAAGTGTTTAGCTAACTTGATGCACATCAATTAGCGATGCCAAATTGTTGAAATTGGATTATAATGAAAACAATTTCGAGTCAAAGTAAAAATATAGAAAAATGCCAAATGAAAAACTGTATATATTTCCAGATGGGAATCTTTGATATTCTTTCGCTGTTTGGATCGACTTATTGGGAAAAGGCGTGAATCTCTCACCTGACTACTGGCCGCCGATACACCCACCGAGTGTATGGAGTGTTCGGAAGTAATACTATTGCTCTTGCTGCTGTCGCCACCAGCGTGATCGTCCTGCTGATCATCGGTGTCGCCGACGGCGCTCTCCGTTTCGCAGGTGTCCACCATGAGTATCTTCTTCATTTTGCGATAGTTAAGGTTGTCCAGCTCACGCACCGCCGACTTGGTGCGTGCAATCAGCTCCAGCAACACGGTCTCGGATCGCGGACGCGTCACGTAGGCGTGCTGCAACAGTTTGGCCGATGAGGGTCGCTCCGCGGGCATCTTCTTGAGACAGAGGTCCACAAAATTACAGAATGTATCGGACCAATCATTTTTCTGTTGAGATAAATTGAGAATTGATTCGATCGATAGATGTTTGTTGGCTCAATGATTAACATGAGTGATCGATAGTTACCGGCAACGTTGGCGACTCGTTCTGTGCAATGTGATAAAGTGCGGACATGGCATTCATATTGAAGTATGGGGGTTTCCTTTCGGCCAACTCAATGCATGTGATGCCCAGAGACCAGACATCCACCTTGCCATCGTATTGACCCTCGTCCATTGCCAGTATGACTTCCGGTGCCATCCAATATGGCGTGCCCACAAAGCTATTCGCCGGACATTTAATGGCCGCACTGCCAAAATCGGCCAACTTGACAACGCCATTATCCGTCAGCAGTATATTGCCCGCCTTGATGTCCCGATGGATGCGTCCCAATGAATGCAAGTAACTCAATCCACTGAGCACTCCCAGACAGATGGCAGCGATCTCATCCTCGTGCAATGGCTTCTTGTGCACCTCGATGATGTCCGAGGCGGAGCCGACGCAATATTCCATTACCAGCCAGGCTGTGGATTCACGCAGATAACAGCCCTTGTACTCAATGGTATTTGGATGATTCAATTGACGTAAAAACCTGCACAATTACGATTATTGAATATGAGTGTGAGTATTGTTACGAATATCATTGAATATTACCGTATCTCCTTGAGTATATCCTGCCATTTCTCTTGGCTCTGTTTGCCCGTATACGACATCTTCTTAATGGCCACAATCTCCTTGTTGAGATTGCAACGGGCATAGTAGACGGCGCCGAACGAGCCATGGCCAATTTCGCGCAGATCCTCAAAGATCTTCTCCGGATCATGCTTGTTGAATAGATCGGCTATTTCCGGATCTTTGAGACTACCAGGACGTGCCGATGGCATCTCTGTTATTCATGTTATGCCTCCCACCAACTCTCACGCTCCTTCTCTCTCCCTCAGCAGTTGTGCAACTCGTTTGTTTTTCTTCCTATTTACTTTTCCCTTTTGATCAGTTGTTGTTATTATTCAATATCTCTCTCTCTCTCTCTCTCTCTTTCTCTATCTGTCCTGCAACTCTGCACATGCAAGAATCTCCTTTGGCTCTAAAACGAAAGTAATTGAGAGTTTACAAATAATTGCAGGTAAAACTGTCTGTCAATGCACACATACATATGTATAGAACAGTTTAATATGTTTTTTTTTGTTTTGCATTCAAATCGATCAAGTGATTCACACACTCACTTGTTCATTCGTTCGTTGATTTCGCGTTGATTACACGCACAGTTACACGCACACTCATATTAGAGTTGAGGTTTTTAGTTCAAGTTTCTGAATAAGTTCAATCGTTCCATCGCCGTGAGCTAAATCAGTTATTCTGATCCATTGTTCATTTATTTAAATTTAATGATTTCATCTAATTTGTTTTTGTTTTTTTTTTTATTGGTTTGAGTAAATTTTGGCATTGAATTTAAAAACACAATATAAATCTAAGAACATTTTGTAATGTATGTGTATAAAACTAATTGTAGTTGTGTATAAAAGCTAAAAACAGTAAAATAAATCTTAGTTCCAGCTGACCAATAAGTTCACTCGTTCAGATTAATGACCGGTTCATTTGGACTTATTCTGAACAAAACCACACAACTCTAACTCATATCTCATTCAATATTCCACACGACCAGAACAAGGGCCAAAAGAGAAGCCGCTTATCAAAAATATGTGTTATTTTTTTATTTTTCTTTTTGTTGAGCTCTTTTGGCACTATTTTCACCAAATCCGTCATTCATCATCACTGAGAGAGGGGGCGAATAACGGTGCATCATCTAGATACGCAGATTTGAATGCCAAAGAGAGTCGAGTCCGTCGCATGACTCCTCACACACACACACACACACATATAAATATATATATATCTGTGGCAATCTTATTCATGTTTCGAGCTTCAAATTAAAAGTTCGTTGTTTGAGCTTTTGTTTTGTTGAGCAGACGATATAAACACACGTGCATATGTATATATCTATCTATATAGTATAATATATGTAGTTTGTATATGTATGTATGTATATGCCAGCGTAATTCAAAATGGGCATAAAATTATTAGCGGTACTTATTTATTGCCCAGCTGCCGCATGCAGACAAAAAAAAAAGGGTTGCAGCACTTGGCATTTTTTTTTCCTTCTCTTGTCACTGTTGTTGGTGTTGCAGCGAAAATCATGCGATTTGTTGAATGAACTTTTAGCTTAGCATTTTGCAATCGTTGTGCTAATTGTTCAAACTATGTATTTGATTTGTTTGGAATTCTTTTTTGTTTAAAAGCGAAACGGCAACACGCCTATTTTTCATACACACTCGCACACAGAGTCAGCCATGTCTCGTTCTCACACACAGTCATATATGCACATGCATGTGTGTGTGCGTGTATGTTCGATGTCGGTTGTTATTTTGCATTCGCCCCGACTTTTTGTCTCTTCACTCATCGCTTTGGTTTTTGAGCTTAGAAGTAGCAGTCAATTTAGCTTTGTGTACCGTTGCTTATTAATTTAATTTGACGGCTTTGTGTCTTATTATGATAGCCTGTTCGTTTTCGTTAATTTATTTGATTTAATTTATGTTTATTTGTTTCGATCTGTTTTTTTTTTTTTGGGTGCGGACAAACACATACAAAAAGCAAATCACACGATGCGCTGCGACATCGTCATCGACAACGAATTTGCTGTTGGCAGCAGCCGCAATCGCTGTGTTGTTGTTGCTATTTTACAGCAAGTTGCTTGCAATTTTTGTGGCCCTTAGAAAAGCAAATTCATTTTTAATTGTATATTTTTATGTAATATGGGTCACTTAAGTCTTAAGGCAATTTTTTACAATTATAAATTGTTTTGCTTGCACATTGCACACACAAGCACACGCACACACTGATAGCAAGCAGTTATATGTAGACGACTATGGTGCGTGCTCTTTCTCGCTGTGCGGCTGCGGCGCACTCATACTGACACCCGCACACTAAAACACACACACTTACACATTCGCCAGCCAGCACCAAATGCAAATGCATGTACAAAATATGATAAAACCATGGAAAATTGTGTTTTCCTTACATTTATGCCGCTTACTTTTGCAATTAAACACTTTTTGCTAATTTATCAACACGGCTGCGGCATTTTTCGTCTGCATGCGTAGTTTTTCTTTCACGTCAGATCGGCCTCTGCTGCTGCTGTTGCCTGCCTGATGGTATTGTTTGCTTTGCTATGTTTCGCCTTGCACTGCACACGCGTTGCGTTTTACATATTTACACTTGCAATGCATTCCTATCAAAGTATAAGCGAAATGTGATTAAATACATTCGCTTTGGTCATTGCATTTAGTTTTCCAATTTTCCTTCAATTAATTTGTATAAGTTACGTATATATGTATATGTATATATGTATTTTTCTTAAGTGTTGTGCAATTTCGTTTGTGCAGAATTTTTTTGCAACAAGTTGGCAGCCCGATGTACTTAAAATACTAGAAAACTAAAATACCATAAATCTTATTAGCAGAAAATCTGGCACTAACAGCAGCTGTTCAGTGCTGCTGTTGAGCTTAACAGACGCAATCGAATTATCGGCTCAACTTTTTGCCATTAAAATAAGTTGTTCATCCTTAAATTAAAGGATCAATGAAGTTTAGTCGTAAAAGTTGTTGATGAATCAATGAATTGGTCATCATATAGTTCAGTTGCTCTGACCTTTAAGTTTAAACGATAACTATCGCCTGACCGCCACAGGCTATGGTCCGTTCGGATCTAAAATTGGTCGGGCCCGTGATTAGAATCAAAAAATTTATGTTTATACATTTGGTTTTATTTGCAAGACGCATTTAAATAAATAAACCATAACATAAAAGTAGATAATTTAGTAAATAATGAATTTATTATTGCAAGTATTATTTTTATATACATTCATAGTGGCCACACTTCTGAAAAGCTTTGGCGCCACCTTTTGTCTGTTGTGTGAAACAGACATAAACCACCTAAAATAGTTAAAATGGCATCACTGGCCAGCGTATACTAAATGGGAACTCAAACGAACTTATCTGAATGATTCGATCACACTACTAACGATCACGAATGCTCTCTATTGACTTGTTTTCAAAATCATAAACAATTTAATTAACTTAACTTTCATCTGGCAAACAGGAACTAAACTCCATCATGAGATCCGAGGCCTTTTTCTCCCTTTCAATTGTTATATATGTTGTACATAGAACTGAGCGCCCTGTAGTAAAAAAGAGGAATATTTAATGAATAACGCGGTAAAAGCAAACAAAAAAAAACCAACAACAAAACTCATAAAGTTCATATGGGGGAGAATATGCCTCACTCACACGTCACACACACACACACACACACACACACACACCCATGCATGCGGCTTTGAAAGCGCGAGAGAATGTTGGAGTCGACGAGCGCCACAGAAGCGATGGCGAGATGGAGAGCAGAATAAGAAGAAGAGAAAGATAGGCACGTAGCGCACAACAAAAGCGTCGGTGCCGTCGGCGCAAGGTAGATTTGTGGCCCACAATAATTTTTTAGTATTTAAAGAACAGTCGGGCAAGCAAGTTTAAGGCGCTGCGAGAGCGAGCGACAGCCAAAGCGAAAAAGGCAAAAGTTTAAAGTAAATAACGGGCAATACATGCACATGTGTGCATACATACAAATGTTATCATACGTATATATAAATATATTAATATAAAAATATGTGCATAGGAAGCTTATGAATCGTTCAGCTGTCAAAAATCGCCTTAAATCAGCTTCTAAATTGCATTTGTCATCAGACGTGTTTGTTTTGTGTTCTTTCCTTTTTTTGTTGTATTTTTGTGAGCCAATTGTTGCTCTCCACAGAGTGCGTGTATGTGTGCGCGTGTGGTTTATGCTTTGTTTGTTTCTATGTGCGAAATGCTAAAGCTACAAACATGACAAAAAGTGAAATATAAATGAAACAATAACAATTTATAATAAGAAAATTACAAACATACATATGTACATATTCGTAATACATTAATATGTATTTATGGAAATGTGTGTGTACACATGTATGATCAAAAATTGCTACCAACGTGTGTGTGTGTGTGCACCAAGACGTTAAAGCTTTAGCTCTGCTTGCCCTAAATTAAATAATATGCGTACAAAAGAACATTTCTGTGTGCATATATGTATGTATGTTCGTACATACATATGTAAATACACATGTGTACATATTTTTTTTGTTAGGTTTTGCCTCTGCTGAATCGTGCGCGCGCGCACAAAGTTCTGTTTTGACCCTCGATCGTTGCTCCAAATTCAGAAGCTGTAAACGTTCCACAGTGGGGCACTCAGTCAGTCCATGGGGACGAGTGGTGTTGTTGTTGTTGTTGTTCCAGCTGCCGTTTTCAATTTATGATTTCATTGTTCTGCACATTAACAGCAATCAGAATGCAATGCAAAAGCAATGTACAATTAATACTAATAAAAAGCCACAGTCGCAACACAGTTCATCTCTCTCGCTCGCACTTAGCCAATTTTGAGTCACAGCTTTATAGGGTTGCGTTGAAAGTTCTTCTTCCTCTTTCTCATCCTCTCTTTTTATGTGGGGCATTGCTGCAGCTTCACTTCACAGCTGTTCATAATGACAACGGCTTATACAGTCAACCCAACAATAATTCGTACACTCTATTTCTATGCTTAACCGGCTATTTAAGGTCCAGTTTTTATAGTAACGCTAACTTTTGGAATAATATGCGAAAAAATAGTAAAAACAATGTGTTTTTTACAAATCATCTATGCATATAAGACCAAATACTTCGGTTGCTCAAACAAATATTGTGCTCAGTGTATGTATATCGATAAATATGTACACTCCGTTTCACTTGAATAGCACACTCCATACACTTAATTTCCTTAGTCAATATCTTTGAACCAAATAAAGAAACACTATTGTTTTAAAGTTTCTATTTATAGTGTGATAAATATTCTTCATTATAAAAATGAAAAAACCTAAATAAGTTCAACAATTAATATAAAATTAACTAAAAAGCCAAAAAAGTATAAAAATAACTTAAAAATTCTGTTTCACTTGAATAGCACATATTTTTATTAAATATATTTAACATCTTTCAACGTTAAGATTATTTTTTTTATTTAATTATTAAAGGTTTATCTGCAAATATCTATTAGTTTTGTAATGTGTTGTGGCTCCCTTGTCCCATATAACCTCGTAAACCCTAATGGGAAGTAAATCACATGATCTTTTTATATAATCAAGGGAAATTTTAGCCTACGCCCTCTGAATGGCTTCAATTAATTCACTTTTGGTTGAAAATTTTTTTCCAGACTCAAAAACGTTTCTGGGCAGCCATTCCCATTCCCTTTTCCAACATTTTCTATTATATTCTGATCCGGCGAGTAAATTGTAAATAATAGTTATAGCCGTCTGGTCCTTTCAAATTAAACTTTATTTTATCAGAAAAGCCTATATGATACCGCTCCTTGGTCCATGACATATTACCGCGGCAAAAAGTCAATCGAGCTTCTTTACCTGTGGGGTTGAGTGGGTTTTATTTTTTTAAATTTCAAACGTTTAAGGTGTTCCGCTTCGAAATAACCCTCATTACGGTAGTTTTTCTCGCATTAACACCTGCTTTCGACCTGATCTTGTCCACCGAGCCATGAGAATTTGAAGCTTGCCGCAGAATCACCCGCTTATCTGAATTGCTAAGAACACTACTTGTGCGTCCCTTCATATTTTATTCATAGTTTGGATAATTTTAAGTAAAATTGTGTATAACTTTTCTGCTTCTTCTTCTTTTTTTTCGGTATTTTGGTCACAGAAAGGTCACAATCAATATAGCTTTTTATTTGGACCTGTTCTTTGTTACTTAGTGCTGATCCACGGTCCATAATAACATAAAATTATCAAATTATATATAAAATGCACAAATCAATTAAAAAAAATTTATATTTTAATGATCTTGGCAGATAAAATGAAATGAAGTCTAAAATGTGCTATTCAAGTGAAACAAAAAATGCGGTATTTATTGAAGCAAATTCAGAAGAAATTATCGCAAAAATATAACGGTACATTTCCAGGTGTCTAATTTTTTTTGAAAGAGGATAAATAAAGTGACAAACAAATTACAACAACAATCAATAAATAAAATCAAGCGAATACTTAAAGATGAGCAAATAATAATGAAAAAATTTAGTGTGCTATTCAAGTGAAACGCAGTGTATTACAGTTTAAGCATATCGATCAAATAAAGATGAGCCTAGTTTGAAATTATTTTGAGTAGCATCAATTGCAACCTGTTCCGTTAATTGATATCCGTTTATATGCGTACATGTACATGCGTATGCATAAACACGTGTGTGTGTGTGTGTGTGTGTGTGTGTGTGTGTGTGTGTGTGTGTGTGTGTGTGTGTGTGTGTGTGTGTGTGTGTGTGTGTGTATGAGTGTGTGGCATATTAGTTGCAACAATTTGTTGACCATAAATGGACACAGTCAGTCAATAAACCCCGCATCCCACACAACACACCGCAACTATAATAATTTTGTTTTGTTACCGCTGTGGTTTTTGTTGTTGTTGTTGGTTTTGTTATGAATTTTTAGTTTATTTCTGTTTTATTTTTTTGAGCATTTTTGTTGTTGCAGAAATCAATCGCTAACTAACGCCATAAGTGGCATTCATTCAATAGAAATGAATGTGTGCACATTCCTATATTTGAACAAATATCGATATATGTATGTATGGATGTACATACGTATTTATTACTACACTGAGAGGAAATCTGCTATGCAAAATAAAAAAAAATATTTATTTTACATTAATAATACTTCAATGAAGTTATTGCCAATGCGACACTCACTTTAATTTCTCTAAGTGTACACAATCAGCCGTTTAATGTGAACCATTTTCCAATGTATTTCGAAAATATTTTTTAAGTACATACATATGTACATATGTATTTTGATTTAGCAAGGTGCTTTAAGCGCCTTGTCGTCAGTCTGTTTTCATATGTAGCAGGCACACCCACACAGACATACACACACGCACACATGCACAACCGAAAACACCCACCCACCTGTCAAACGTAAACGGAACTCGTGTTTTCAATGTCGTTGTCGTCTTTATGGTTTTCCATTTTCATTTTTCACTTTCACTGTAAATCATTGCCAATTACGTGGTATTAGCAACAAAGGGTGCGGAAATGGACCTTTCAATGATATCGTAAAAGTACCGTGCTAAACACAAACACACTTACACAAAAATGCACACCTACACACACCTACACAGACACACACACACACACACGCATACGATTGTAAACAGTGCGTCATCAGTTGTTGTGTCTGTCGACTTTGTCCCCCTTTCAGTGCCCTTCTCTGTGCTCACAGCGACAACAGCGAGACAGAAATGTCTCGCTATGACCTCACAGTGTGCGTCATCATTAATGAAACAGTCGAGCAACAGAAGCACAAGAACTATATAAAATTTAAAAAGAATTATTGAAGCAGATGCCGCCCCAAAATTGAAATTGAAATTAAAGCTGAAATTGAAATTGAATCAATTGCCACAAAGATTCTTGTATACGTACATATCTGATTTGGATACAAATGAGAGAATGTTTCTACAGGTAGCATGATCATATCATCTGCGACCTCAATCTACAGTGTGTCGAGATAACACAAACACAAAGAGATACACAGTCTAATCTCTGGCTGAAACTTGAAACTATTATTAAGCAACTCTTAGAATAAGTTACAATATTAACATGTTCTATATTTTTATATAATTGTTTATTACAGATTACAGAGTTCATTGAATTGGCGCGCCAAAGAAGAATACACACTGACACACACACACACACGCACGCACAGATTGAGAAGGAGCTCAAGAAGTTAATAAAATGCCCGTCTTTCACACAAAAACAATCGAAAGCATATTAGATCCTGTTGCCCAGCAGGTAAGAAAGATACAAAATGAAATGGGATTCTCGTGGGTAGCTGATTAAAATTTATACAAATATGCGATAAGTACTAGTGATATATCTTTTATAGCTATAACTACTGTGCATATTGGCGCCCAAGAAGGTAAACAATTTTTAAACAAAAGTTACGTTCCCTTTCACCCTCCCAAAAATGAAGATTTATTTAAATGAAATTGTCTAGTTAAATCGACAATTCATGATAATGTTCATAGTATATATCTTATAACAGACAATGTAGACAAAAGCTGAGTACAAAGTATTGTTGCACTTGTTTTATTTTTGTGGTTAATAATAATTTTCTTACCTGTCGAAAGTAAAAATACATAGTGTGTACAATATGAAATCATCTCCCCAGCTGTGTAACATGTGTAGTTAGAGACTTTACATGTCGACTATATATAAGTTTCTAAATATACAACGACATTTAGAACCCATTTTCAATTTATGATCAAATAAAAAATAGCAAAAACAAAACTTGAAGTTGCGTCGCTTTTTGTTGTCTTATGATTTTCTTACTTAAACAAATGGTTTGTTCTATAAATAAATGAGGTGGGCCATAATAATAATAAGAATATGTAGAAGGCGAAGTATAAGCAGCATGAATGATGATATGATGTTGGACTAACCTGAACCTGAGGACAAACGAAATTTTAATTTAATAAAACAACAAATGAAAACAAATGAAAAACAATAATGAAGACAGAATTGACGAAAAATTACATTTTGTCGAAGAATAATTACCCTATAAACTTGATAAAATGTACTTCTTAGGATATTTTTATTTATTAGGATACTTAATTTTCCATATTTGATTTTGAAGTTAGAAAATTACAGGGAATAATACCGAACCGAACAAAACCGTTTCGATATCGAAATAAATTCTTTTTCAAGAACTTCTAATAATTACTTTAAAATTAGGATAGAATTATCTCGATAAATATCTGGTTATATATTTTTAGTTTATTTTGTTAGTTTTGAATTTTAGGTTTTAGTTTTTTTAAACATTTGGAAAGTAGGTGTGTATCTATACGTAACGTAACAGAAAGGAGAAAACCGAAATATAACCTTTCACCTTTCGGTATAAATGCCTAAAGAAATTTAATTAATAATAATAATTATTTAATTTAATTTAATAAAATAAAAAGGCATCAAACTAAATAGTTGTTCTATCTAATGATTAATTGATGAATTATTTATTTACGATGGCAGCTTTAAGCCTTAAAAATTGCAACACTTTGTCAACTTATCAACTTGATGGAATCCAAAGAAAATGTTCTTAATGCGTTGCACATGTTGTGATTAAATTTGAATACCCATTGAAAGGGTATGCAGGCTAGCGATTCATGTTCCAAAAATAACTGCAAAAAAACACAGGCAAAAAAAAAATAGGAAAATAGAAAAAGCGTAGGAAATACAGAAGAGAAGAAAAATTAACAAAATATACAAAATGCAAAATAAAAACATTTACGAGGCAAACGGCATGAAAATGAAATCATTGCGACCAAGAGAGTGAAAGAGTAATAGAGAGATAGATAGAGAGAGATAGATAGAGAGAGAGAGAGAGAGAGAGAGAGGGGATTATACAAGGTGTAGGTGTAGATGGTGTAGTCTAGGTGCTGATGCGGATGACTGAAGATTATAGTTGAGGGATAAATTGTGCCAAAAAGCAAACCCAAGCATTAGTCATCGCCCAATGAGGCGGATGAAGGCAGCAGCAAATGGGTGGTGCGTATGGATAGGTGGCTTGAATGGCTGGCAAAAGGCAAACAAAACGAATTAAAAATGATCATTCAGCACATCAATCAACACATTGATACACACACACACACACAATTCCACAAATGTGAAATAATGAGATGGGATGGTTAAAATTAGATACGCTGGCAAATTGGACAGCAAAATGTCCCAAGTGAACCACTGATGGAGCACGACGAGCATTGCCAACATTTCTCAACTCACATGGAAAGTGCGGACAAGGGGAATGGGTTTGGGAAGGGGCATTAAATTAATTACATAATTAATTCATCAAGAGAATGGCACAAAACAAATTAGATGAATACGTTTCACATTTGGGCGAGAAAAACAATCGTCGTGAGGTTAAATTAAAATATAGAACAGCAGAACTTGCATTCTTTTGACATTGGGATCGGGATTTATAATTCCTAATTAATTAGTTAATTATTAAAAAACTATCAATATATTTCAAAATCTTTCTTCTTTCGTCCTTAATATCAAGTTTATCTTCAAGCAAAATTTGTAATAATTAATTAGTACTTTAACTTAAAGTCATTTTCATTATCGTGCTTTATCAATTTTATGGTATCGACGCTTATCAATGAAAGCGTGGGCAATTTGCGGAACTGCTCATGCCTAAAAATAGTTCAAGTCGATCTTCGATTATTGCCAATAGAGCAGGTGCTGATGTCAAGTCCAAGTTCAATATTGATTCCAATTCGAAGACCAATTCCATGTCCAAATTCAAGTCAAAGCCCACGCGACATTCGCAGCGCGATTGATGCCGGTTTGTCTGTCTGTCTCTCTCTATCTCTCGTTCTCTGTCTATCTGTCTGTCTTTCTGTCTGTCGGTCGTATCAGCCTGTTTATGGTCTTGTCGATAAAACAGAGTGTCGAGCTATGTAACAGCTCCGTTTTTGGCTTATGCCTCGATGACACTTGCTTCAACTGGCAGCTGAATGTAGAGCAAACAGCTTTTGATAAATGTAAAATGTAAGCAAGAAGCTTTAAGCTCCAAAGTCAGCTTTAAAAATAAATGCATTCTTAAACAAAATTAAAAAAATTATTTAAATTACACAAATTTTATTTAAGTTTATTTAATTAACTTTAAATAATTTTAATTTTGTTTTTGGATTGTTGGATTTAAAACCCTAACCGAAACCGTAACCTTTAACCGGTAAAAACCGAATGAAATTCAAAGCCGTAACTGAAACCGTATCCGAAAAAATATTTTCATTTGACCGAAACCTTAAAACTGAAACTCTGTAAACCGAAATAACCGTTTGGTAACCGTTTCATTTATACGGGTTAATTTCGGGCTTTCATAAATAATATATAATGAAAATTGAAAAAAGTATTTTTTTGTTTATTTTAAAAATTGCAAATAAGAGTTATGGTGTAACTTTTAAATACAATTTTAAAAGCATGTTTTATTTTCAAGTTTTACTACTGTGGGCAAAAAGTATCGGGAATTTTAAATTTAAAAAATTTTGGGATTCCAATTGGAACAAATGTTTGTACTTTTAGGTTGGCACTACTATCACTAACATCTGTGCAAAATTATACGTTAAAATATTCATTAGTGTTTAAGCTACGATTAGTTTTGTACGACGCCAAAAGTGCAATTGGCGATTTTGGTTGAATCTCCTCAATCGACTCGAAACGGTGTCCTCGGAGTGGTCTTTTGAGCTTAGAAAATAGCCAGAGGTCACACGAAGATAAATCAGGCGAAAAAGGTAGCTGTGGGAAAATTTTGGTCGAGTTTTTGGCAAAATGGTCACGAAGAACAGGGGCAGTATGAGAGGGCGCATTATCGTGTTGCAAGAACCATGAGTTGTCAGCCCATAGTTCTGGCGTCTTTTTACGCATAGCTTCGCGCAAACGACGCAAATCTCTCAAACAATATTCCTTGTTGACAGTTTGGTCGGTCGGAAGGAATTTATAATGAACTACAACACGATAATCCAAATAAACTGTCAACATGACCTTGATTTTTGAGCAAATTTGACGCGATTTTTTCGGTCTCGGCTCACCTTTAGCCGATATTCGCTCGATTGATCGGTAATTTCCATGTCGTAAGCGTAGATCCAAGTCTCATCGCCCGTAATAATGCGTTTTATCTTGTCCTGGTAGTCAGAAAACATTGTTTCACTCACTTCTACGCGGGGCTTTTTTCGATGAAATTGACCGTTTTTTGGCACCAAAATCGCCAAATGCACATTTGGCGTCGTACCAAACTAATCGTAGCTTAAACACTAATGAATATTTTAACGTATAATTTTGCACAGATGTTAGTGATAGTAGTGCCAACCTAAAAGTACAAACATTTGTTCCAATTGGAATCCCAAAATTTTTTAAATTTAAAATTCCCGATACTTTTTGCCCACAGTAGTATTTTATAAATTTAAAAAACAAGTTAAAAATAATTTCAAACGAGAAATTTTAAACTGTTTCGATATTTTCCGACTCATAAGTCTTGTCTGCGATCTCTGATATTTTGCTATTAGTTTTGTATTTTCTTTTCTTTTTTTTCTTTGCCTATTTAATTATTATAATTATTTTCAAAATCGAAACATACAAAAACCGGTTCACCGTTACGAAACCTTTATTCAAAGATTTTGCGTAACCGATAACCGAAAACCTAAATGCGAACATAACCGAAACCGTAACTGAAACCGATATTTGTTTTGGTTTTAATCCCTGGTTTTCATTAAATAATTAATAGCTAGTTATTAATTTGTATTATCTAAAAGTTGTCAACTTTTATCGAGAGTACTTAGCACTCAGTACAACCACAACCACAACCACAACCACAATACTAAATAGTAGAAGACTAGCTGAAATCGGATTAATCTCAAGCCAGTTTAGACTAGAGTCATTGGCAAAAGTAACTTGAAGTAATTGTTTTGTTTCACTTGAAGACATTTAATGTTTTGTGCTCTGGCGTCATATCGTCGTCATTCAGGTATCTCGCTTGGTCATTCTACACGAGGAGGCCGAGGATGGCAACGCGATGCCCGATCTCAGCCGTCCGGTGCAGGTGGTGTCGGCGGCGGTGGCCAATCTGGTGAAGGTGGGACGGGAGACGATCAATAGCTCGGATGACAAGATACTGAGGCAGGACATGCCGTCGGCATTGCATCGCGTGGAGACTGCCTCGCAGTTGCTCGAGGAGGCTTCGGACATGTTGCGGGCAGATCCCTATTCGGGGCCAGCGCGCAAGAAGCTAATTGAGGGAAGCCGCGGCATACTGCAGGGCACCTCCTCGCTGCTGCTCTGCTTCGACGAGAGCGAGGTGCGCAAGATCATCCAGGAGTGCAAGCGGGTGCTTGACTATTTGGCCGTGGCCGAGGTGATTGGCACCATGGAGCAGCTGGTGCAGTTCCTCAAGGATCTGTCGCCCTGCCTCAGCAAGGTGTCCCGCGAGGTGGGCGCCCGTGAGAAGGAGCTAACACATCAGGTGCACAGCGAGATTCTGGTGCGCTGCCTGGAGCAGGTCAAGACTTTGGCCCCCATTCTCATCTGCAGCATGAAGGTCTACATTCACATTGTCGAGCAGCAGGGCAAGGGTGCCGAGGAGGCGGCCGAGAATCGCAATTATCTGGCCGCACGCATGAGCGACGAGCTCCAGGAGATCATCCGCGTCCTCCAGTTGACCACATACGACGAGGACACCAGTGAACTGGACAATCTCACCGTGCTCAAGAAGCTCAGCAATGCCATCAGCAACAAGATGGAGCTGGCCAACGAGTGGCTATCGAATCCCTATGCTCTTCGCGGAGGCGTTGGGGAGAAGGCTCTGCGACAGGTCATCGACAACGCCAACGAGATCTCGGAGCGTTGCCTGCCCCAGGACTCGTATCCCATTCGCAAGCTGGCCGACGAGATCAGCGCCATGGCCAATAATCTCTGCGAGCTGCGGCAGGACGGCAAGGGTAACTCACCCCAGGCGGTTGCTCTGGCCAATGGCATTCGTGGCCGGCTCGGCGAGCTCCAGGGTCTCGTCCGCCAGGCCGTGCTCGGTGTGGACAAGGCGGGTGTCCAGCAGACGGCGCACACAATCCAGGGACGTCTGGAGCAGGCGGTCAAGTGGCTGCAGCATCCGGAGATCAACGATGGCGGCCTGGGTGAGCGGGCGATCAACTTGATTGTCGAGGAGGGACGCAAGGTGGCCGAGGGTTGCCCTGGACACCAGAAGGCCGAGATAATGCAGCTCTGCGACGAGGTGGAGCGTCTGAAGCGGCAAGCGGCGGGCAGTGGACCCGCCGCCAAGCAGGCGGCCAAGCAGCTCACCCAGAAGCTCTACGAGCTCAAGACGGCCATTCAGAATGCTTTGGTGAACCGCATCGTTCAGGACTTTATGGATGTCAGCACGCCATTGAAGCAGTTCACCGAGGCGGTCATGTTGCCAGAGGGAACGCCTGGACGAGAGCAGAACTTCAACCAGAAATCGAATAATCTTCAGGCGTTCAGTGATCGCGCCTCGAAAACATCCCGCATGGTGGCAGCTGGTGGAGCTTGTGGCAACAAGAAGATTGCCGAGATTCTGCTCTCGTCTGCCGCCCAAGTGGATTCACTGACACCACAGCTGATCAACGCCGGACGCATCCGGATGAACTATCCGGCCAGCAAGGCGGCCGATGAGCATCTTCAGAATCTGAAGCAACAGTATGCGGATACGGTTCTCCGAATGCGCACGCTCTGCGACCAGGCCACCGATCCGGCTGACTTCATCAAGACGTCCGAGGAGCATATGCAGGTCTATGCCAAGCTCTGCGAGGACGCCATCCATGCCCGCCAGCCCCAGAAGATGGTGGACAACACCTCGAATATCGCGCGCCTCATCAACCGTGTGCTGCTCGTGGCCAAACAGGAGGCGGACAACTCGGAGGATCCCGTCTTTACGGAACGTCTCAATGCCGCCGCCAACAATCTGGAACGATCCCTGCCCGCAATGGTTGGCGATGCCAAATTGGTGGCCACCAATATTGCCGATCCTGCTGCGGCTGCCGCCTGGAAGAAGTCGTTCCAGCGTCTCCTCGGCGATGTCCGCGAGGTGCGTGACGCCATCGCACCGCCACAGCCGCCGCCATTGCCCACATCGCTGCCACCGCCCATCCCCGAGCTCAGTGCTCTTCACCTGTCCAATCAGAATGGTAGGTTACCCCCTTCCCTTGACAATTGATGCCTTGTGTGATGACACGCATTTCTCCTTCCAATCCACAGCTGAGCGTGCTCCGCCGCGTCCACCACTGCCGCGCGAGGGTCTGGCTCCAGTGCGTCCCCCGCCGCCAGAGACGGACGACGAGGATGAGGGCGTGTTCCGCACCATGCCACATGCCAATCAGCCCATTCTGGTAAGTGACTTCTCCTCCTATTCCTCTTCTTCTACTACTTACTATACCCTTGACTTAAAAAATAAGTAAAAGGGGATATTGAATTCGTTGCAAAGTATGTAACAGGGAAAAGGAATAGCCATGTCCTTCCGTGCATCTGTGTGAGCGCCTAGATCTCAGAGACTATAAGAGCTATAAAAGCCGACTTCTATAAACTCCACGCAGATCAACTTTGTTTCAAATTTTTGTCCGCCTCCATAAATCGCGAAAAGCCACCACACGCACAGTTTTCAAGATGTTAGAAATTTTTTACTTATTAACGTTAACTAGTATTATTAGCCATCATCCTACTAAAAGGTAACAAGGTTGGACAAATAGAAAGGTGGCAATGGCTGATTAAAGTTCTTAAGCAATGCAAGTGCCTAAAAGCATGCAATAAAAAATATTTTAAATTTATTTAATTGAGTAACGGGTATCCTATAGTCGGAAGCTCGACTATAGCCTTTCCCCCTTGTTTAACTTATGTTTTTGCCTTATTCGTTACCTCCTTTCCAACTGTGTCTCTCCTCTCCTTTCTATTCTCATCCTTTTACTCTGTTTACAACATCACTCTCATCTATCTCTTGCTTCGTCCACCTCCCTCCTCCTTCTTCCTGTAGCCTCTTTTAGCAACTTTCCCATCTACTTGTCTACACCTTCTACTTCTTAGATACCTTCTTCAGTGCGTTATCATTTACATCCGTTTGTATCTCCTGTTTCACCTCCTCTATCTCCTTCTCCCCCACATCCCCTACTCCAAATGCTCTGCTTTACTCTATTCACTTCCTGTAGTATCTCTCTTCTTCTCTAGCTTGTGCTATTCCCTTCCTCGACCGTTTCTTCTACGAACTCTTCCTTTGACTCCTCCTTTACTTTTTTCTTAACTTTCTCCTTCAACCTCTTTCTCTTCGACTGCTCTCTTCCTTTCTACTCTACATCTCCTTTACCTTTTCATCAACCTCTACCTCTTGCTCCTCTTTTACTTACCGTCTCCTTTTCCTTGCTCTGATTCCCTACCTGTTCCTCCTCTTATCTATTTTCACTCCCTCCCTTAGCTTTTCCCCTATCTCTTAGATTTTCCTTCCTGCTCCTTAGATTCTCCCTTTCACTGTCGTGCTTTGACTCTACTCACCTTCAACTGTATGAAGAACTCACTTTAACTTTCATTTACTTTGCCTATTTCAGATAGCGGCACGTGGTCTTCACCAGGAGGTGCGGCAATGGTCATCGAAGGACAACGAGATCATTGCGGCCGCCAAGCGGATGGCCATACTGATGGCCCGCCTCAGCGAACTGGTGCTGTCCGATTCGCGTGGCAGCAAACGGGAGCTGATTGCGACGGCCAAGAAGATCGCCGAGGCATCCGAGGATGTGACCCGGCTGGCCAAGGAGCTGGCTCGCCAGTGCACGGACCGACGCATTCGGACGAATCTGTTGCAGGTGTGCGAGCGTATTCCCACCATTGGCACACAGCTGAAGATCCTGTCCACCGTCAAGGCGACCATGTTGGGCGCCCAGGGATCCGATGAGGATCGCGAGGCCACCGAAATGTTGGTGGGCAATGCGCAGAATCTAATGCAGAGTGTAAGTACAAAACGAAGGAGCAGGTCAAGGTATCAAGGTGTTAATCCCACTCATTTTCCCCCATAGGTGAAGGAGACAGTACGCGCTGCGGAGGGAGCTAGCATTAAGATCCGCTCGGATCAGACCAGCAATCGACTGCAGTGGGTGCGCCGTCAGCCCTGGTATCAGTACTAATGCCAGCTGCCAATGCTAATGCCAGCTGCCAAAGCTAAAGCCAATACCCCTCACCATCCAAAAAAAAAGTTCGTGCCTTTCGTGTAACAAAAACTAAACTAATATTAAACAAAAAACACTTTAAATTGAATTTGAAAACAATGTTTAATAACTTTCAAAATTAACAATGTTAAATGCTCCCAAACTTTTCCATCGTAGGTTTTTCACATACATAAGTTTACCGCCCTGTTCAAAAACTCTAAAATATTTAAAATATTTTGAAAACTCTGAAAATGTAGCGTATTTAGAAATGTTTGTTAAAACTGAAAACTCTGTTCCCATTTTCTTGAAACACTTTTGTCATATGTTTTCTTTTTTTAATTCTATATTTATATTTATAAAGTTAATGTTTAAGCGTGCAATAAATAAATGTACATACATACATACAACTACACATACACAGACAGGTGCAATGTATATATATAAAGCAATTGAGAAACTTGGGAAATAAGCAAAGCACTTGAGGAAATTCAGTCAAGCAACTCGAAATAAATTGTCAACTTTTCTGGTTGCCCTCCTGGAAAAACAAGAAGAAAAACAAGAGAAAGAAGAAGCATTTACAGAGCTTAAAAACACGTTATCGAACACACACTCCAATATCCAACTCAAAGCCCGACTTGCTGGAAAAGAAATACACAACATGTTTTTGTTAATTCGACTTTGACTAACTTGAAAATGTGTGAATATACGAAATATGAATATGAAAATGAATATATTTTTGAATATATATTTGAATATTGAGTGCCTTATTCACATTGTACTTGCATAGTTTATAATTAGAAGTAGTTGCCCCGCGCCCTTTAACAAACTAAGCCTTAAATGATCAACGCATTGTGTGTTATGTTTAAAATAAAAAGTAACTGATAAAAAAAAACCATATATAGAGTGTTGTTTATCCTTGAAAGATAAATATATTTAAAATACTTTTATTGACGTTTTTTTTTAAATTTTCTGATTTAATTTGGGTTTTTTTCCAATTGGTTTTTTTCTACAAACAATTTTGATTCCCCGGTCAATTGGCCTTTAAACTAAGCTTGATGTGTCCTATGTACTTAATGCACATGATTTGTGTACGAATTTACTTGTTAAGTGATGAATATATTTCAAGTGACCTAAATATATTTCAGATTTATGTTTCTTTCAAAATTATTTCTAAACTTAGTTGCTCAACAGATTGTTCTGGATTCCAATTTATTCATATTGCAATCAACGCGGGGTAAAACAAATATGTTACAGTCGATGTACTCGACTGAAAGATACCCAGTACACCATAAAATAAATACAAATTAAAGCAATAGTAAAAGATTTAATTATTGAATGGTCTGGATGTATAAGACTACCCCAGTTTCATTATATGTCAGATTGGTTGAAATCGGACTACTATATCATATAGATGCCATAGGAATTAGGTCGATATATGTATGCAATTCTGATAATTCACACCGAAAAATAAAAAAATAATTATAGAAGTAAGTTTTAGTTAACTTGAGGTCAAGTAATGTCTATAAGACACCAACAAACAACAACACACAAAACACTTGCCAAAAAACGCAAGGAGCATGGCTCGGTATACAGCTGTTTTAAGAGATGCCAATCTCTATCATCAGTACAGTTTGCTGACTTGACCAGCGATCTCAGCCTAATGTCACTTTTGAGAAGCCAAAACCAGTTGTGAATTTTAGGTCCCAAAAGTGAAAAAATAGCTGTGAAGCTGATCTAGCCCTTTGTGTGTTGTTGTTGCCGTCGTTTTTTGGCAAGTGTTTTGTGTGTTGTTGTTTGTTGGTGTCTTATAGACATTACTTGACCTCAAGTTAGCTAAAACTTACTTCTACAATATAGAAAGGTCACAAAAAACAAACATTTTAATAAAATATTTTTTTTAAATAAATAATTTATTTTTAACTTTTTGAAAATAATTTTTAAATATAAAAATCTTAAAAATTAAACAAAAAAAATCAAAAATCATAGGTTTCATAAAGAGTTATCTATCATATGCCATTTAAATTATTCGATTATCTCATTTGGTTCAAATGTTACGATTTTTGCAAAGTGAAATGAACAATGGCCCCACTGTGCGGCCCTGCCTAGATTTTAAGTCGGGTTGACAGGTGAAAGATCTATCCGCTAAAATAACAAGAATGCAACAGATTCATGCTAAAATACAGTCTTTATTTTTGTTTTTGAGTATTTGCAATATTTGCACGCAAACAAACAACAAATTAATGAATATTAATTTTACACATAACCAAATAGTATTTGTTTATAAAAAACACAAAAAATAAAAAGAAACGATATTGGCACTTCCAAGATTTGCAGATTTCAATTCAGTGCTCCTATGTCAGCTACATATATGATTTTGTAGTCCGATTTAAGATAAATTTGTATTGAATGTAAATACAGTCGAGCTTCCCTAACTCGAATCACCATTATCCAAAGAAAAAGTTCGACTTAGGGAGACTTCGACTTATATTTAGAGTTCTTTTTTTAAAGTCTTTTAACGAAAACTAAAATTTTATTCATTCATAAATACATTTCAAATTGTAAACTTTTCTTGTTAGTTTCAACAAAAACAGATTCCCGTTTGTTCAAGACTTGTCAATATTCTCAAAAATTGGGCTTTTCGTTATTTTGATGTATATCAAATTAATTTAAAATTTTTTAAAATATTGAAAACTGTTTTCTTTTTGATACCATATTTTTCAGCCACTTCAATTTTTTCGGTCCACTTTCGAATTCCTTAACTAATAAGTTTGAATATTCAATAATTTAATTTAATAATTTAAATAATCTTGCGCTGATACGCTAACAAAGAAGTACATAAAGTACGTATTTTCTGAAGCTAATTCACCAGCTAATGTAATTGCTGATGCAATATTCTATCATAATGCATTAATATATGTTAATGTTCAATGTATTTACATCAATATTACATATCCAAACGAGACGGTAACAAAAGCATAAAAAAGAAACGAAAAAAATTCAAACTTTTTTGGGGATTTTCCCGAGAAATTCGACTTACAGAAGCACGGGCCAATATTTTTGTTCGAGTTAAGGAGATTTTCGAGTTAGGGAAGTTCGAGTTACGGAAGCAGAATTGTATGAAATTTGCTCAGTAAACGCTATTACCACTCGATTTTGTTCGAGTTGGAGAAAATTCGAGTTAGGGAAGTTCGAGTTAGGGAAGTTCGACTGTATAAGACAATCACTGCGGACTGCAGTCCGCGCTAGTGACGAAAACATCACGAAGGGTGCGATAGTTAATACCCAGCCTTTGAGTTTAGTTAACTTGTCTCAATAAACAAGAAACATTTTTTGGTAAACGAAGGCCTTAACTTTTGAACGATCGTTCCTATGGCAGCCATACAATATATATAGTAATTTGATCGGTCGGCTCCGACGTATGTACGGCCTGGAGCACAAGAGCGGATGGATCAATGAATAAAGAAATGTTATTAGATTGTGGTTGTTTGAGATAAAAAGTGTTGCATACTTTTAGGCGAACGCATAAAACATGCAGCTGAGGAAAATAAGGCAGTGGCAGAAACAGCGTCAGCGTCAGCGTCAATAGGTCATTAAATTTCCATGGTCGAGTGGCAGCTGGAAAACTGAGGGAAATGGAGAGGCCAATGGAGAGATGAACGCGAGAGAAAAAGCCAACTAATTATAGAAGTATCATGCCTGCAAGTTGTTGCTGCCTCTCGTCCCTCGTCTGTCGTTCCTCTCCCCTGATCTCGACCACATTCACGCCAGTTTTCCCCTTCCTTGCCCGTTCCTGTTCCCGTTCCCGTTGATGTCCACAGCCTGTTGCTGCCGCAGAGGAATCTTGAATGAGTTGGGCTGCCGAGCAGCGTCAATCGGCCGAAAAGTATTGGAATTTGGGGTAACGCGTCAGTTGTGATTCGATTATCGGCCAAGAGGCAGCCAGACACTGTAAGACAGAGACAGCGAGAAAGTGCTAGAAAAAGAGAGACATAGAGATTGTATTCAATTCAATTGTAATGTCGCAGTTGCAACAGCTAACCGAGAATGTGCCACAAATGGCCATAAGTGCCTCGACCCAGGAATTGGCCTCATTGATCGATGATCATTTGGGTGCACTGCGTCCGTTGTCTCCGTCGTGGCGTGTCGCCGACTCTCCCATTTCGGGGCGTGGCATCTTTGCCGTCCGGCCGATTGTCAAGGGTGAGGAACTGTTTCGGGAGCACACATTGCTGGTGGGTCCAACGGCGCATCGTGGTCGCAACTTGCGGACTTGCGTTCAGTGTTATCACTTGCCACCTGGTAGCGATAGTGATAGTGATGGTGATGCCACTGCTCTGTGCACTGCCGGCTGCGGGCTGCCCGTGTGTCCCGGCTGTGTGGCGTCGCCGCGTCATGCGCTGGAGTGCCAGCTGTTCCGCAAGTGGCAGCCGCGGGACGTCACTCGCATCGATCCTCGGGCGTTGCGCATCCTGAGTGTCGTGCGCTGCTTCTTCCTCAGCGAATCGCAGCGGAAGTTGCTCTACGCGTTGCAAGCGAATGCGGATCGATACTATATGAAGGAGGTGCAACGAGCCGCCGAGTGCTTCGAGCACTTCCCACGGGAACAGGATATGTTGGAGTATTTCTATCGCACCATCTGCGCCTTTAACACGAATGCCTTTGAGAGTCGCTGCCGGGTGGATGGGCAGGAGATTGTTGCCCGCGCCCTGTTTCCCCTCGCCGGCATGCTGAACCATCAGTGCACGCCCAATGCCGGGCATCACTTCGAGGACGGGGAAACCATTGTCGTCACCGCCACTGAGAATATCCCAGCGGGCGCCGAAATCACCATGTCCTACACGAAGCTCCTGTGGTCCACGTTGGCTCGCAAAATGTTTCTCGGCATGACGAAGCACTTCATGTGCCAGTGTCCCCGTTGCCAGGACCCTACGGTAAGTCCCCGACTCAAGCATCCAATATTCGCATCCTTAATAACACACTAATGTACCGGATTAAGACCATCTAGTTGGAACTGAAGGGTTTGCTCATAGATTGAAATCAATGAAGTGACCTGCAGTGACTACCAGCTTATTTTTACCCTTAAACTAAATCTAAAACCAAATTTGTGAATATATTTTGAAAGTTAAGCCAAATATTTTAATATTTTATTTTTACATATATTTTATATCTTAATTAAAGATAATATAATTTATATAAATGTGTTCACGAAATTTGCATTTCATGTTGATTAGCTGGAGCAGAAAAGACCACAGTCGCTGTGAAAGACCCTGTACTTATTGAATAGAATAGCAAATTATGGTAAAAATCAAATAAATGATTCTAAAAACGGGGAAATTGTTTCTATTTTCTAGCAGAGAAATGAGGCTATAAGTACCCAATTGTCTTACTCTTTCCGCCTTAAATTCTTCCTCTGTGGCCAAGCCGCTTTCGATTGCTGCAATGTGCCGCAATTATCGCGTGCCACAACCAAAATAGATGTGTACACGCCACAAATATCTGCATCTGTTAGTGTATCTGTATCTGAATCAACACCTGCATATGTATGTGTATGTGCATCTGTATCTGAATATCTGGCTATGTGGAACACTAGATACATCATCGATGAATCGTTTCAACACTTGGGCAATTACTTAACAGCGGTTCATTCACCTGTTCCTTAGGCGTTTATTCATCTCTAGACTCATAAATAGTTCGAATATTGCAAGAAAACATTCAAAGACAGTTTTGTGTGGCGCTGCCAACTTAACTATCCGATTCTTATCTTCTTTCTTGAATGTCTGGCAACTCTTTGCGGCTCAACGGTTTTTCAAATGTCTGCCTACACGGTGCAGCAACATTTAATCGAACTATCGATGCCATTTGTCAGATTGTCAGATTGTGAAAACATTTTAAATGTTTTGTGAATAGAGGTGAATATGAAAAGTCTCAGTATTGTGAAATGTGCTTGAAATTACATACATTCGAGTTCGACAAGTGGACAATCAAATTGTATTTATTTTAATCGCGCTTGAAGAATTTGATTTGAGATTGGGAGTTTGACACTTAAATGTTTTTTTTTCTTGGTTTGATCTGAAGACTGAATGAAATTTTTAATTAGATGTATTCGTTTCCCAAGCAAATACCCATTTACAGGACATCTACATTAACTTGCAAGTAGAAGTGGCTAGTAACAGATAATATATTATATATGTATTTTTATACATTGTTAGGCGTAGTTGGATTTTGTCAAAAAACAAATATATTCTTGATCAGGAGTGCGAGTCGATGTCCATCTGTCCGTCTGTTTCTACACAGAAAAAAAAACCCGGGATATTTAGCCCGAATTCAATCCGAAACGATGTCAGAAGTGGGGTAATCTCGGATTTACTTAAACCAAGTATGAAATACTTGATTTTTTCAATCCCGTATTCAATCATAAAAATTCTTAAAACAAATCAAAAAAAAAAAGTTTTTTTTTAAACATCTTTTTTTGTTTTTTTTTTGTTTATATTTTTAAATTTTTTTTGTTTTTAAATTTGTAAACTTTTTTTTAAATTTTTTTTTTTTATATGTTTTTTTTAATTTTTTTTTTTAACATTTTTTATTTAAATTTTTTTTTTAACATTTTTTTTTTTATTGCTTTTTTTTTAAACATATCTTTTATTAATGAAGGGAATGTTAGACTGGGGGAATCGAACCCAGGATTTTTTCAAACAGGTCAGCGACTCTAACCACTGAGCCACCAGACCAGTTGAAATAAGGGAGGCCGAGAGAGAATCAAGTAATTTGGGCTTATTTTCCATTTTAATCCCGGTATAGACTTGATTGTTCAGCTTAATCCTGAAAACATACTTAAAAAATGCAGGCTTAAATTAAGTATTTTAGGCTTGATTTTAGAACGGTTTTTTTTTTTTTTCTGTGTATGCATTCTAGTTTAAGAATTGTAAAACTTTTGTCAGTGCTAGAAATATGGGTTTCTTTAAGGCCCTATTCTCCTTCAGCTTGCTGTTTTTGGACCTTTTTTGAAAAAATTCTCATTTGAAAACGCAAAAAGATATTTTAATTTTGTTTTTTTTATTGAATTAGTAATGAATGAAAGAAAATAAAAAATTTTTTTTTGCCTCGATACGAGGGCTGTTCAAAAAGTAATGAGACTTCAAAGTTGGTGGTGCAAAAAAAAGGTGTCGTCACGGCGGCCACGATTCCGGGTCTCCGGAGCGTCGGAAATGAAAAAAAAAACGGGGTTATGATCAGCATAGATGTAATTCTGGCCCGAAGTAAAATAAAAATTTTGCGATTTTTTTTGACAAAATGGCGGCCACTTGAATTGACAAATCGAATTTGGACCCATTTTTTTGTAGTTTAGTGTAAAAAAAAAATAGTAAAAAAAATCGCAATGGTGACAATTCTACGTCGATTAAACTTTGTTTCATCCAAATCGGTTCAGTAGAACTGGCGGAATCGTGGCCGCCAGCTCGAAAAACGTGGTTTCGAGATAAACGCGTTTAAAGTTTTGACTTCACATGCATTAACATTAACATTGCTGGATAAAAATGGCCGTATCTCCTTAAGTATTTCGAATTTCTAAAAATCCTTTTAGGGGCATATTCACAACTACCCAAGCTATAAATAAATGCAAAAAAAAAAAGTCGAAAAAAATTTTTTGCTGAAAGAGAATAGGGCCTTAATAAGGATATCTTAGATCCTTACCATAAGCCATAAATTAAAATTAATTTCTACTTAGATGAAAACAAAAAAGATCTTTAAGAATGATTACATTGTTTCACAAAAATATAATGATAATATTAGGGTTATTTTAAAATTTTGTTAAATTGAACATCATAATAATTATAATGTTATTTTTATAATGCAGTCGAACTTTCCTAACTCAAATCATTATTATCCAAAGAAAAGGTTCGAGTTATGGAGATATTCGACTTATGGAGTTCTTTCATCGAAACATGAAAAATCATCGAAAAATGTATAATCAGTGTTAAAATACTGTTTTTTCGTACTCCGATTAAGGTGAAAATTTATTTTCGAGTGCTTTAGGACCAAATGAACAGATCTAGTCTGTATGCGTTTAAAGATAATGACTTTGAAAAAATAAGGGACACCCTAAATTATATAGAAAATGTAGTTTTATTGTTAACCTTTGTTTCGTTGAAAACACCTTTGTTTGCCTTTCGAAAGTTGGCAACACTTCTCTTCACACTATTCAATTGGCATTGAGGGCCATTCAAAACACGACCGAATGAATGGGGGAATGAGTGAGTGAGTCAGTGAGTGAGTAAGTGAGTAAGTGAGTGAGTGAATGGATGCTCTGAATGACAACTTGTTGCCATTTCTGAATGGCTTTCGTCTCGATTTGTTCGTCTTATGGGCTTCGTTGTTTTCAATGAATGCGCCTATTCCACGTACCTCATCTTCTTCCTTTGCGTTCTTCAAAACCCCCTCCCCCCTCCCCTGCACCCCGTTGTCAGTGTGCGTGTCATAATGCATATTCCTATGGGTCTGGGCAAACTGCCAGTTAAAGCTAATGGAGGCCCAAACTAGTTCAAGTACAAATACACACGCGCACACACACACATACACATTGAAACACACTCACACACACACCCAAACTAACACACGCCCATTCCCAAAACACGCACGCACATTATGCACGCCAGGGGGCGCTGTGTGAAATCTTGGGATAGCTAGAAGGCAAGACAAAAACAAAAATTAGAGAAGCAAAAACAAAAGAAAAATCAAAACTCAACTAATGCTAGATTCTACAAAAAGTTCTCTATTCATTTACATATGTGTTTGTCTTATTTTTAATTTTTTTTTCATATGGTCGTCATTTTCATTCCATTAAGCATAGCATATATGTATCTTTTTTCACATTTTCCCAAAATTTGTTTTCATTTTATTTTGCCTTCATCTGTTTTAAATATACATTTTATGCAAAGTCTTCAACAGCATAAAAACTTAAAACATTTCTTGATTTATCTCTTAACATTCTGTGTTTTCCATTCTTTTTTATTTTTGTAAAAAATGTTCCAAAACGGTTTGTCAATTGATTTTTGAGTTATTTTAAAGGGGCTAAAGAAATTGGGAGGGAGGTTGAGTTCGTGGGTTAAGTCATAAAAGAAATGTTCAACTGATTTCGCCTTTGTGAACACCCTGTAAACAAAGCATTGGTTGTAGAGGGTAGCATAGAGTTAAAGTTATTTTCAAGATATTGAAATAAAAAATAGTAACAAAAGAGTCGGTTAAAGATTGTAGAGACGACAAGGTGCTTATTTTAGGTGAAAGATTATCTAGTTATTGGAAGATGTTCATTATAATTTTTTTAAGATATTTTAGCATTGAAACGTTATAGTTTTGTTGCTATTTCTCGTTTGTCTGTATAAGCCAGATTTTCCTTTCTGCTCTTCTAAAAAATTGATAAATTAACGTTTATATTATAATTCTTAAAGTATAAAGGTTAAATGTTGAGCTGATGGCTTACAGGGTAGCTGCTGGTACAAATAGATTACCTGTCCATTGATAGGCATAAGAGTCCCCAAGCTAGTATTTACAGGGCATCCGTATTACAATAATAAATAGAAACTCTATTAAAATATTAAATTTCAAACTAATTAAGTAAAACACTCGACTAAATTTAAAAAATTTTTGTTTTGCCTTGTATGTACAGGGTATCGATGGTTGATCACTTTCGGACTTGCGTGAAACACGTTGCGTATACGCAATGGGAGCGTGCGTGTCTTCTGGCAACATGGTGACAACGTGTGGCAGTCACGTGTCATGCGATTGTCATTGTTGTTGTCGTCGTTGTTATCATCAATTGTTGTTGTCACTGTTGTTGTTGTTGTTGTGATGGCATTGGCATTGTCAGTTGACCGCGTCACGCAATCAACTTTCGGGGCATGCCTCTAATTTATGAAGCGTCAACACGCAGTCATCACCTGGCGGAGCTTCACCTATCCCCTTGCCACGCCCACATTTAGGTTACTGACTGCACTTTTCTCAGAATCTGAGAAACTTTCCCCTCATCTGTTTTTCTCTCGCTCTCCTTTTTTTCAGTCAAGCAGCCGCAAGCTTCAAACAGAAGGAAGCCGCAAAAGCGTTGATGTTGCCACGTGTCGCATGATTCTTGCCCAGAGCTCGTGTTGTTGTTGTTGTTGTTATTGTGATTATTGTTGTTATATGTATTTATAGGCGTCTCATAACCGCAGCACAGGGGGGAGGTGGGGGGAGGCGCTACGGCGACAAATTGAAATGACAAATCGAAGTGACAGGCAAAGGCAAGGCGCAAGCTCTAGGGGTGTGTGTGTGTGTGTAGGGGTAGCAGGGTTGGGAGGAGGTGTCAGAGGGTGGTATTACATGGAGGTAGGGGTGGGGTGGGCTGTCATAGACGCATTGTTGTTGCCTTTTTGTAGCCAACAATCCAATTGAATGCAACAGAAAATTGAATAAGAGTCAAAAGCAAAAGCGAAAGCGGCTTTACGCATGCATGTGTGTGTGTGTTTCTCTTTATGCGTGTGTTTGTGTGTGAGAGAGAGAGAGAGGGTGTACACGTGTGCGTGTGTGTGTGTGTACCACTGTGTGTGTCGCGCCTTGGAAAATCATATTTTGTTCATCTGGCTGTTGTTGCTGCCTCTAATTTGTGTTTATACCCAGCAATCAGTGCATTAAATGGGGTATATAACTTTGTAACATTTATAGAAACAGATAATCTTACTATCACTACTATCTTACTATTCAAAAATATTTTTTACAATCATTCTTTAAGCAGAAAATAAAGTTGAGCAAATCGCTGGAACATTATGCTCTTAAAATCCTTTATTTATTAAATAAATATTAAATACAGGTGTGTTAAACAAATCTTTAGCAGCGTAAAACCAACCAAAAAGCAATTGTCAGTGCACCTGAAACCAATGCTTTTAAAACTAAAAAAAAATTGTTGAGAGGTTTGACAAAATATTTTTTTCATTGAATTAAAATTGATGATTGTAGGTTACTTTTGAGACATTGGAAAGAAAAAGTATATTCTGGATCTTCATAATATTTTGTATATCATGCTTTCTATCAACCATGAAAATTTCGTCTCGATTAGAAAAATGGTCTACATTTAATATGAAGTAACTCCTCATTTACTATAGGTCTGCTTTATAGTTACTAATGTCGAAATGATGTTTTCTCTTCTACCCCAGGGAAATAAGTATATGTGGGTGAAGTTATTCAAAAAAAATATACTTTAAACACAAAATATTTGATGCAGATTTCTTAAAATAGTTTTATCATTTAGGTTCCGTTTGAATGACACAAACATTTTCTTAACCCATTAAGTTCTCATGGAAAATTTAGAACTTTTGTAAAAGTGTTTTTTTTTTCACTTTTTTCCTCGATTTTTTACAAAAAATATTTTGATGCAAAAAAATTCTTCAAACAATACTAAGAGTGACTGCAAAAAAAAATTTTCAAAAATATTTTTGCTAGTATTTTTAAAATTTTTTGAAAATTCTAAATATGACTATTTTAACCCCTTTTTCCTACTATTTCCTCCTTTTCATACAAAAAGTGCCATTTTAGCAATTTTCAAAAAATTTTAAAAAATACTAATAAAAATATTTTTTTTTGCAGTCACTCTTAGAATTGTTTGACGAATTTTTTTGCATCAAAATATTTTTTTTTAAAAATCGAGGAAAAAAGTGAAAAAAAAAACACTTTTACAAAAGTTCTAAATTTTCCATGGGTACTTAATGGGTTAAGAAAATTTTTGTGTCATTCAAACGGAAACTAAATGATAAAATTATTTTAAGAAATCTGCATCAAATATTTTGTGTTTAAAGTATATTTTTTTTGAATAACATCACCCACATATACTTATTTCCCTGAGTGTACTTGCCATAAGTCTTAAGTATGTATACTATGGCCTTAAATTGTGTCTATATGTCTACTTTTGAAATATTATATTATCCGGTGTATTTCACAAATCTCTAGAGATTTTCATGACAATCGCTTTTGAGTACAACCCAACAAGAATCGGTTTCAAATTGAATAGAAATGTTTATTTTATAATAATAATAATAACAATCATTTTCCTATGTTTTATATGTATGGTATTCCCAAAATTGATGTATCTATGTCTGAACGCAGGGTATATTGAAGTCGAGCACACTCGACTATAGCGTGCTTGCTTGTTTTTAGTTGCGCGCTGCGTTTAATGCTCTCTGAGGGCGTCGCTGCCCAGCAAAGACGACGCTGACGTCGCTGTCGCTGTCGCCGTCGACGTTGACGCCGACGCAGAACATTTGAGGTCTCGTCTCGTGGTTTTGTCGCCAGCGCCAACGTCGCCTTCATCACTCGCAAACTTGCCGCCCGTCGCGTCGTTTCTCTTTTTTGTTTTTTTGTTGTGTTGTCTGTCTGCTTCTGTGGCCGATCCTGGCCAGACAGAGAGAGCAACAAAGTTAGAGAGAGTGAGAGAGATAACAAGTGACCGCATGAACACATCGGAAATAATGGTCGCCCACATGGCGCCCAGTCGGAGCACAACACCCGACGAATTGGCCCGTCTCATCGATGTGCATTTGGGTGAGCTGCGGGAGGAGTCGCCCAACTGGATTTTGGCACCGTCTCCAGTTGCGGGACGTGGTGTGTTTGCCACACGAGACATTGCCGCCGGCGAGCTAATCTTTCGGGAGAATGCGCTCGTTGTGGGTCCCACGGCGAGGAAGGGCTCCCAGCTGAACACGTGCGTCTGCTGTCATCGTCTGTTGACCACCAAGCAGTTCCTCTGCCCGCATCATTGCACGCTGCCCGTGTGCGGCGACTGCGCCGATTCCACGGCACATCGCAACGAATGCGAACACTTTCGGCGCTGGCTGCCAAAGGATCCAGCTGAGGAAAAGGAGAAGGAAAAGGAGAAGGAGAAGGAAAAGGACCAGGACCAGCAAATTAAGGGGAATGTGGAGAAATCGTTAAAAGAAACCGAGCCCCCCATGGATGCAGTGAATCCTCTCTCACTGCGCATTCTCACAGCCGTGCGCGTCTTTCACCTGAGCAAGGAGCAACGGGCTCTTGTGGACGCCATGCAGGCGAATGCGGAGCGTGGCTATCGCCAGGAGATCATCAAGGCCGCGCAATGTTTCCGCAACTTTCCGACCACCGACAAAGCCTTCATGGATCAACTGTTCCGCATCGTGGGCGTCCTCAATACGAACGCCTTTGAGGCGCCTTGTCGCGTCGAGAAGCACGAGTCGCTCCTTCGCGGTCTCTTCCCTCTCACGGCGATCATGAATCACGAGTGCACCCCCAATGCGAGTCATTACTTTGAGAACGGCAGGATGGCGGTGGTGCGGGCAGCAAGGGATATACCCAACGGCATGGAGATAACCACCACCTATACTAAGATCCTCTGGAGCAATCTCACTCGCGGCATTTTCCTCAAGATGACCAAATATTTTGTCTGCAACTGCGACAGATGCAACGACAACTCTGTGAGTAAACGATGTTGGAAACTTCTTTTTTCTCAGCCTTCCATATTAGAAACCCCGGAAATTGAAAGATATACATACTAACATACATACATTCAAACTGGGCAATCTTTTAACGACTCATAAAGTAGTCGAAGAATCCTTTAAATGCATTTCCTGTTCAAATTGCAGAATTCTCTAATGAAGCTCTGTAGTTTTCGGGACTAGTGAAAAAATGTAGAAAAATATTCTGATGTCGAATTCGAAGCAGCGAAAGCTGTAAAAAATCTTCTGATGAAGAAGAAGAATCTTCGTAAAAAGATGTTTAAAAGTTTTTGACAAAGCTAAAGAAATCTTTTGAAGAAGTTGAATCCTTATAAGAAAATGTGGAAATATTTTTTAAAAAAGTATTAAAGTATTAAAATTGATTACAGATATTGAAACTGTAGTATTATTGATAAGCATCTATTTGAAGATCTGCATTTACAATTCTACAAAAATCAGTAGGAATTCTACAAATACATACATACGTCGAGGTGCTCAAAATTAACAATTGCGATCAGTTTAAAAATATCGCAGTTTGTTGCAATACTTGCAAATCAAAATAAAAAAATTAAATTAAAAAATAATCGGGGGTGCCACAGAAATAGCTTTCGCTTGAATTTCACTTCAATTTCATACAAATAATAAAAGTTTAAGTGAAATTCAAGCGAAAGCGATTTCTGTGGCATCCTTGAATAAAAAATAGAATGATTGATGCGAACAGGCCATAGAAATACCTAAATGTCATATCTGTTTTTTAATCGATCGAGATGATATTCTTAGCAAATGTCCGGTAATCAGAGGATTATTGTCACCAACTTTGGTTGCTCTTACTCTTTCTCATATTTTACACGTCAAACAGAAATTGGCCCAAAAATTTAATAGCTTTTATATTTTATCTAATTGTCTCAAAAATCCAAGAAACCTAGAAATACTATTATTTTAAATATTTAATAAACAGATAAAAATAAAAATATGTATATCCAAAGCCCATTTGTAGACTCTGTCTAATTGGATTCCGATTAAGATAATAATGATTGCCCTGTGGCAAGATCAACTTGTTGCCATACATACTATAAACAATTATTGGAATTTTTGAAATGTTTTCCGAATTGTTTTTGTCACACGAAGAAAAAATATCTTTGAATAGATTCGAAAAAAGGCGACAGCTGTCACAAGAGTGTGCTAGTGTGTGCGTGTACTATCTGTATCTTAGACGATAGTTGTATCTGTATCTGTATTTGTATCTCAATCTTTAGATATACGAGTATCTACATGTGAAGCATACGTATGTATCTATGCTTATAATCATTCTACTTATATACGATATGCATATGTATGTGTATATAGATACATACATACATGTATGTGTGTATCTCTATATCTGTTGGATTAGATGAATAATGGCATTTGGCAGAGACATGACAAAAATGCGCTTAATTAGATTAGTTGCTTGATTTTTGCATGAACTTGCGCTGATGATGCAGAACTGAATACCTCACATGTCATACCCTCCACCCCGCTTGTCATATCCCCGCTCTCTCGGTGTCTGTCGGGCGGGAACATGAGCGTGAGCTCATTAGTGCAACATGACCAGACCCAGACCCAGACCCAGACTCGGACCCGGACAAGGCCCACAACTGACGACCCACAGACAGTCAAGACAGCTGCTGCTGTTCCGTGGCCATAGGCGCAGCAACAAGAGGAGAAAGTGCTACGGACTGGGGGAGGGGGATGGGATTGGGGTTGGGTAAGTGGTAAGTGCTTTGGGGGTGTCGTTTCCATATGCCCCACCACGCACAGTGTCGAAACAATGTCCCTAGTTCCCAGTCACACTTGATAGTTGTTTGACAGCTTTAGCCCCTACACTACCTTCCACTTTACCCCCTTCTTCTTTGCCGTCCCTCTAGCCCCATCACTTCTTTCCTGCCACCGTTATTCAAATGACGCCGCCGAATAAAAACGAAACAAAAAAACACAAGTAAAATGCATGTATCATATGAGAATTACGAAAAGGTGCAAAAGACAACCTTTTAACGCTCTACGTCACCAATGTAATGATAGACTAGCGTTATGCCCTACACAGATAAAAAAAATCTGGGATATTTAGCCCGAATTCAATGCGAAACGATGTCAGAAGTGGGGTAATCTCGGATTTTCTTAAACCAAGTATGAAATACTTGATTTTTTCAATCCCGAATTCAATTCTGAAATTCTTAAAAAAAAAAAATAAAAGTTTTTTTTAACTTTTTTTTTTGTTTTTTTTTTTAACATTTTTTATTTATTGTTTTTTTTTTTAAATTTTTTTTTAATGAAGGGAATGTTTGACTGCAATTTGACTGGGGGAATCGAACCCAGGTTTTTTTTTAAACAGGTCGGCGAGTCTAGCCACTGAGCCACCGGACCAGTTGAAATGAGAAAGGCCGAGAGAGAATCAAGTAATTTGGGCTTATTTTCCCATTTTAATCCCGATATAGACTTGATTGTTCAGCTTAATCCTGAAAACGTACTTAAAAAATGCAGGCTTAAATTATGTAAGTATTTTAGGCTTGATTTTAGATTGTTTTTTTTTTTTTTGTGTATAGTTAACAAGTTAACAAGCAAGCTATTGCATATTAAAAAACATGTTCATACAAATTTCTGTAATAACAAATTAAAAACTAAGAAATTCTTTTAAATTATGTAGAAAAATAAGGAACAAAGTTCTTTTGAAAGTTGTACTCAGAAAATTATGTATGTATCTAGATATGTCATTAAGTTTGTGTCATACATATGCTTTCGTTCAGTATACCCTAAAGAGATCATTAAATGTGTACAGGGCGTATATTCCAATTGTAGCCATTTCATAGGAATTACGCATAATTACCTTTGTGTTAATGTTGAATTAATAATCGCTTATCGATTCAAATGCTTTTAGCAAATGTTTCGTTCTACATTTTCACTTTATCAGGCCTGTTCCGGTTTTCACTTTCGGTAAGATTTTGCGGAAGTGAATTTCTTTAACCTGCCTAATATCATTTCGGCGAAGTTCTATGGATTTATTTCACTTTAAGGTGATGAGCTTAAGTCCGATAAAGTGAAAAACGAGAATTTTTAAATACTTAGCCTTAATGGAAAGTGAATAAATGCATTTCACTAAATGCTATAAAATAAAAAGTGAAAACCGGAACAGGCCTGATTATTATTTAATTTTTGAGAGCGTGCTAGACCACGAAATACTCTGCACGCAGCTGCCAGCTGAAAAAAATTGGTCGAACTATTGATTGATTCACCGTGTTTAAAGGTTTTTGGTTCGAGGTTAAGAAAATTATTTTTTTTTAAGAGAATGTAAATAACGATTATTTTGTTTTTGTTAACTGAAAGAATTATTTTCTTATAGTCACTCTGAGATAGTGAGAAGTATTCCAATGCTCTTCTTTGAAAATACGAATCACAATGAATTAATTTATTCGATCTACTCATAAATCAACCAATAATCAATTTTTTTGACCAATAAAATATTGAACATATCTAACTCAAACAGTGACAGCTTTTTTTTCTCTTATTTTTTAACTTTTTTAAGTGTGTTTAAAATATGTGTGTCTATATATTGAAGTAATTGAAGTCTTTGTCTCGAAAGTGTTTCCAAATTTATTTAAGAATCCATTGATATAATTTAGGTTTTCAACACTGGCTACATTTATATTTTATTATTTTTTCTCCTCACGTTTCTACTTCAAAAAAAGTTTTGCATATACTTAAGTAATTTAGACTCAATTTTCCTTTTTCTTGTTTTCCAGGAGAATGGCACCTATTTATCAGCGTTGTTCTGTCGGGAACAGGGGTGCAAGGGTCTCGTAATACCCGTCCAGACGAAGACCCTGCAGCCAGATTGGCGCTGTCTTAGCTGCGAGAATGTCTTTCCACACTCGAAGATGGCGCGGTATCAGGATTTCGCCCTGAACACGATCAATAATCGGATCAACACGAGCAGTGTTAGCGACATGATCCATTTCATCAACGAACTGTGTCCAAGGTTTTGTCCCCCCTCGAATTATGTGCTGATCGAGGCCAAGTTGAACGTGATCTGGCGGATGACACGACTCGGCGCTGAGGAGTATACGCCCGAGGAGTTGGCCCACAAGGATCGCTATCGGGAGGAGATATTGGCCATTTTACATAAGCTCGGCGCTGGCGAATGTACGCTGAAGAAGCTGATCACGGAGGAGATACAGTGATCACTAAAAGTTGACGAGCCCCACTCCAGCTGTATGTATGTATGTATGTATGTATGTGCGAGTGCATTGTGTGTGTGTGCTGTTTTTGTTTGTGTGTGTGTGTTGTTGTGTGTATGTGTGCTGGTGGGTTCAGCTGTTGGCCGCTTCAATTGTTGTAGCTAGTAAACAAAAATTTTTTTTCCTTTTTTTGTAATATCATTAGATACTCGTGTAAAATAATAAAAATAAAACAGAGCTCTTGAAAAGATTATTATCGTTTTTAAATCGTTTCGCAATATTCGGATTTATATTAAAATGGCATTAGTTAGAAAGTTAAAATTTGGAGGCTTTAAGGCAACGGTGCGCATGAAATATCATCGGGAGTTGTGCAACAAAATCTACAACAAATATCATGGACCGATCCAAACGGGCGAGCAATAAATAAAAAAGTCACCGTCACCGCGAGCTTTAATCGAGTGCGCACTGCGTTTATTTTGTGATTTCTGAATATTGCCTACACAGAAAAAAAATTCCATTCTAAAATCAAGTATAAAATACTTAATTTAAGCTCGCACTTTTTACGTATATATTCAGGATTAAGCTGAATAATCAAGCCTGTATCGGAATTAAAATGGGAAAATACACATTTGCTGAGGAAAATTCTCTCTCGGCCTCTCTCATTTCAACCGGTCCGGTGGCTCATTGGTTAGAGTCGCCGACTCCAGTTTGAAAAAATCTAGGTTCAATTCCCCCCGTCAATTTAAAAAAAAAATGGTAAAAATAAATAAATGTTAAAAAAAAAATATCTATTAAAAAAAAATGTTAAAAAAAACCTTTAAAAAAAAACGTTAAAAAAATCTTAAAAAAAACAATTTTTTAAAAAAGTTTAAATGAATTTCAGGATTGAATTCGGGATTGAAAAAATCAAGTATTTTTTACTTGGTTTAAGAAAATCCGAGATTACCCCACTTCTGACATCGTTTCGGATTGAATTCGGGCTAAATATGCCGGATTTTTTTTTCGAGTTTATTCGAAATCTACACAATGCTGATCTAAGCAAACACTTTGTAACATAATTTAGCTTGTGTCCTGCTGGACACCTGCAAACAATTCGATAAGATTAGAAAAGCCCATTTTTCAAATATTCTACCCTCATCTATCTTACCCTTCGTTACAACCTTAAATATAAATAAAATATACAGGTAAACATATACAAGATTGTAATTTAACAAATAAAATATAATTCATCATAGAGCTGAAGGCGTGGACGCTAGCGCTCTTATTATTTACTTAGCTTTAGTATTCTAGTGTATTATAGCTAATTTTGTAAAATTAAAAAAAATAAATATTTTAATGATGCAAATTTAAAACTAAGGTTTATCCGCTTTTCGGGATACCCCGCAAAAAAAAAAGTTATATTTTCTTTATTTTCCTATTCATCCAAATATTTAATTTGAATTTTTTAATTTCATAACTTGTAATAGTGGTCCCCAGTTTATAGTTCTCTTGAAAATGGACAACTCACCTCGGTGGATTAGATTTGTAAATAGTGCTGATAAAAATGCGTATTTTTCAAAAAACTGTGCAAATTAGGATATGCTTTAGTTTTGTATATATATGATATAAATGATTCAAATGGAATGATACATTGTATTTATGCATACATATGTAAATATATTCAATTTACTAATGATCCATGTGAAGTGCCGGACCCAAGAACGACCTGCTAACAGAATTGGAAGGTGATGCTTTCATGAATCAACATTTACACCAAAGAAAACTGGAAAGTGCGAGTTAAATAAGTAAAAAGCTCTGCTGTTTTTTTATTTTTGTTTATCATTTCTTTAATGTTATAAAAAATATACATATATAGTATTAGTACAAATAATTGTCAATATGCTAACAACTAAAACCAACAGAAAAAAACACACACACTTTTTAATTATATGTATGTATAATATATATCTGTACTAGATCTGTATATAAGGCCATAAGCATAATAATGTCAGAATTACTCGTAAATATTTGCAAAAGAGAAAAGGAAAAAAACAAGTACAAATTGTGCGTGCTTGTGTTTTGTTCCTGTCCCCTGATTTATTCTCCCCCTTCCTTTATGCCCTCGTTTTTGTTGTTGTTTATAAATAATTTATGCCTATAGCTATTGTACATATGTCTCTTTTCCTACTTACATACATTATTCTTTATAAAATATACAACATTTTTTTGTTCTTTTTTTTTCAATATTATAAAAATTGTCCTTATAATAAAAGCAAAAAAAAAACTAGGTATATAATTAGAATAATTAACAATAATAATAATCATAATTGTTGTATAACAAAAAGTCAATGATTGGAGTTGAGCTTTATGTGCGCTCTCCGCATCCTGTAACCCCCTAGAGTTCCCAACCCACATATATCCGGGGGGAGGGGAACTAACTAAGTGCCAACTGCTCCGAGTTGAGCTTCTGTTCGGCCTTGTTGGCCTGATAACGCTGTAGGGGGGGAATGGCAAACATGACCAGCCCACTGAGGGCTATCATCAATCCGGCCATAACGAAAGCAGGCGTATACGAATCCGTTAGGTCATACATCCAGCCTGGAAAACCAAAACATAAGAAAATATGTTTAACCTCTACTCGTATTCGTTGGGTTCAATTTGTGGCTTATCTTACCGCCAATGGGCGCGCCAATAAAGCTGGCAATACCCTGGAATAGCAGCAGCAGGCCAAATGCATTGGTCAACTTCTCCAAACCGAGCAGATCGACGAGTATTACGGATGTCAGGCCCACATAGGCGCCGATCGTGAACCCAAACACCCCACAGTACAGCAAAAGTGAGTTGAAGTCCGTGCACAGTGGCACCATCGCTGTGGCTGCAAGTCAAAAGTTCATGATTACAAATGTATTCGGATGTAAAAGGCAAAAAAATAACGTAAAATATGAAAAATAAAATTTCATATTATAATTGTAAATGTTTTTTAAAAGGTTTTCTACTATGGAAATATTAGTGGGATTCCGGTAAACGTTTTTGATTTGCTTTTGATTTGATTTTGATTTTGCAGTCAGCTGTTCACAGCTGCTCCATACAACATTTTCAGTGTGCCCAGAGCAAATCAGGGAAATGTGGTCTTACTAATTGATTTCGAAAAATCAGCTCTGAGACTGATTTTTTTTTCATTTTGATTTGGTTTCGAACAGCTGTGTGACAGTTGGTGGTGTTTGTTTACATTGTAAATCTACGAATATTCAATAAAAACATATTCGATGACTTTCTTTCGGCATTTTTTGCAATTATGCCCATTTTTGTATACTTTTTAGTTGTCAATTAGCTGTTCGCCCAGGCGCAAAAAGGGTCGTTCCGTCAACTGATTTTGATTTGGTTAAAAATAATCAAAAGCAAATCAAAAACGTTTACCGGAATCCCACTAATAAGGGTATTAATAATCAGGGATTAAAACCGAAACAAATAACGGTTTCAGTTACAGTTTCGGTTATGTTCGGATTTAGGTTTTCGGTTTTCGGCTACGCAAAATCTTTAAATAAAGGTTTCGTAACGGTGAACCGGTTTTTGTATGTTTCGGTTTTGAAATACCGGTATGGTTTCGGTTCACAAAAAAAAAATCAAAAATAAAATATAAAACTAATAAAAAGATATCAGAGATCGCAAACAAGACTTATGAGTCGAAAAAATCGAAACAGCTCAAAATATTTCGTTGAAAATTATTTTTAACTTGTTTTTTAACTTTTATAATAAAAATTGAAAATAAAACATACTTTTAAAATTGTATTTAAAAGTTACACCATAAATCTTATTTGCAATTTTTTAATAACAATCAGAAATACAAATTTTTTTCAATTTTTCTAATACACTGTATTATTTATTAAAAACCGAAATTAACCCTTATAAATGAAACGGTTACTAAACGGTTATTTCGGCTTACAGAGTTTCAGTTTTAAGGTTTCGGTCAAATGAAAATATCTTTTTTCGGTTACGGTTTCAGTTACGGTTTTAAATATCAATCGGTTTTTACAGGTTAAAGGTTACGGTTTCGGTTAGGGTTTTAACCCCTGTTTATAATTCGCATGTAATAGACAAAAGAATAATTTGCAATTTAAATAAGGGGCATTTCTAATGGAAAATATGTGTATCGTAGGGTATTTCTTATGACCTTTAAATGTTTCGAAAATCAAAATAAATGTTATCGGGTATTATTTTTTTGAAAATCAAAAGCAGACTTCCAAAATGTATTGTTCGTATTGTATGTATGTACATATGTGTTCGATCGACTGGTTGAACTTACCGATGCCGCAGGCAGTGAGACAGACGTTGTAGACGAGCAGACGATTCACCCAGGGCTTGTCAGCAATATAGCCCAAGATGATGCGTCCCACGGTGTTGGCCACGCCTATGGAGGCGATCAGATAACTGGCCTCTGTCTTTGAAATGTCGAGAGTCTTCGCCTGGGCGGCCATATACAGATATGGCAAATTGAAGCCGATGCTTGTGCAGAAATTCGAGACGGAGAAGATCACAAATATCATGTCCTTCAAGAGTGAGAAGTTCATCATTTCGGCGAACGTGTCGCGCGTCTCCTTTGAGCAGGTGATGCAGCCACAGCATTTGGTCAGTTCCTGTTGATAAACAAAAAAATAACTAGTTCAATCTTTTGTTTTCTTCTTATTGTCAATTCAATTCATCAGTTTGACTTTTTGTGATTAACCGAACTGATTGCGAATTACAATTTTAAGTAATTGAATTATGTATATTGAAAAAACTATTTATCTTCTTAGTCAACAAAGCTGATGTTAATGGTTCAATTAAATCAAATGAAGTAAACTAGTGTGGGAAATAAAATTCCAGGTGGTTTTAATATACACAGAGAACTAGAGATATTTTTAGAAAATAATTCTCAAAATTGTTTAATTCAATCGAAAAAACTTTTGAACCAGTTCAACGGTATCGAAAGAACTAGATTACTTTAACACTAGAAGATGTCGTTGTTACTTATTCTTGAATTAACAAATTCGGACTACATCTGGAGTACAGACTGTACAGGAGTTTTAAATGAACAAGTTATCAGTGTGAAACTACCTTAAGTTGAGTTCAAAGTTCAGTTGTTGAACTAGTTCATTATTAAGTAGCTATTGGGATTCACCTAAACTAGTTCATTCTTCAAGGGCGAACGTTGTATGTCAAACATGGCTACCTTATGTGAACGAAGCGTCGCGACGGGCTTTTCAGTGCTAAAATAATGAACGGTGAGGAGTCCGCGGTTCGGTTAGGGGTACACTCAGAAAAATATGACCTTTTAAAATTAAGTATGTTCTTACTTAAGTTAAGCCGTTTAGCTCTTCAAATTTCATGATTATTCTTTATTCTATATCTGTATATCTATATTTCGGTATTTGTTCACGAATTTTTCTGTCATTCATGTGTTTTAGAATTTTCAAATTGAATTTTCATCTCTTGAAACATCGTATACAGATTGCTCCTTGCATTTAAATAAAACCAGACCTCGAATCTACAAAGAAGAATGATCACTAACCAACACAAAGCACCCTTATTTTATGGTATATAATTTTGATTTGAATTAATCGGGGGTGCCACAGAAATCGCTTTCGCTTGAATTTCGATTAAATTTCATACAAATTTTAGTGAAATTCAAGCGAAAGCGATTTCTGTGGCACCCCAGAATAACAAAATGAACTTGAAATATCCGAGAAAATTCTGTTTCTACGATAGCTGGGACTGCAAGAAGCGAACTTAAAATAAGATACAGCCAAACTTCCCTAACTCGAATCATTACTATCCAAAAGAAAAGGTTCGAGCTATGGAGATATTCGTCTTATAGAGTTCTTTTTCTTAAGTTTATTAATTTTACTGCCACTCATTCAGCTCGAGTTTGAGAGAAATTCGAGTTATAGAAATTCGAGTTACGGAAGTTCAACTGCATTTGTATTCAGCTTTGGCAATTCCGAACTAAGTAAGTTTTTCGAGATCATTTCCATTTCAATATCTTCTGTTTACGTACGGAAATCTTGATTGTTTTTCTGAGTGTACGAGTATAGAAACGCATATGGGTTGGAGGAAGGGGTAAGACTGGATGGGTATTACTTGGTGCAATACTGACGTCGATTTGCATATGGGTATGTAAGTTTATAGCTTATGCTATTTTTGTTGACCGATGATCTAGTGAATAATGAATAATTTCGAGTGCACAGCGAATTGCGCAACTGGGTGGCAATACTTCGGGGGCACAATTGTCGCTTCTAATTAGTCTGTCAGTGTGCACGGCGGGATTAACACAAGCTACTGGCAATAATGGCACAACTGGAGGAATTCTATGAGAACAGCGAGATCTTTGTCACGGGCGGTTCGGGTGTCGTGGGCAAGGCTCTGATCGAGAAACTGCTCCGTTCCTGCAATGTGAAACGAATCTATGTCCTACTCCGTTCCAAGAAACAACTGAGCGCCGAGCAGCGTTTGGAGAAACTGCGTCAGGCGAAGATATTCCAAGTGTTGCGAATGCAGAAGCCCGACGAGGTTAACAAACTGGTTGCCATACCCGGCGATGTATCCCTGCCACGTCTGGGCATTTCACCCAATCACCATCGCCAAATGAAGGATGTCTCCATAGTGTTCCATTGTGCCGCCACCGTGCGCTTTGATGAGCCTCTCCGCGTGGCACTTCAGCTCAACGTTGGCGGCACCCTCGAGGCCCTCCGATTTGCCGAGCAACTGCATCAACTGCGCATCTTTGTGCATGTCTCCACATTCTTTAGCCAAACGTATCTAAAGCGCGTCGAGCCCAAGGTGAGTTACCCAATCGGTTGCCTCATTCATTTTCTATTGCATTTACATTTCGTATATTGGACTCTTCTGTAGTACTATACCTCACCCATGGACTGGCGCGTCTGTCTGCGATTATTGCACGAGATCAAGGACGATGGAGTGTTGGATGCGCTCACCTCCAAGTGAGTCCACAGTCCTACTCTTCTTGCAATTTCAGTATCTTTTCAGAGGAAATTTCGTCACTAAAAAGCGTAGCATTTTTAATAGACTACAGTTGAACTTGCCTAACTCGAATCACCATTATCCAAAGAAAAAGTTCAAAATATGGAGATCACTTCTTACACCATGTGTTTAGAGCAGCGGTGGGCACGAAATCTGAATTCGGGAGCACAACAATAACAACTACAACAACATTCACGGCGCCGAATAGGCAGAACAATAGTTAGGAGCAGTCGCTGCTCCCGGAGCCACTGCGTGCCCACCGCTGGTTTAGAGTATAATTCGTCTGTGCCCCGTCGATATATATCGGACAGATAGTCATCCAAGATCTCAGACAGTATTTATAAATATTATTTTAATACCCGTTACTTATAAAAATAAGTAAAAGGGGATATTGTATTCGTTGTTATTTCCGCCCCGGTAAATCGCGAAAAGCCACCACACGCATAGTTTTCAAGATATTAGGATTTTTTAAATCATTACCGTTAGCTAATATTATTACCTATCATCTTATTAAATCATAACAAGATCGGACAAATAGAAAGGTGGTAATGGTTGATTAAAGCTTTTAAGCAATATAAGTGCCTAAAAGCATGCAATAAAAAATTTTAAATTAATTTAAGTAAGTAACGGGTATCCTATAGTCGGGAGCTCGACTATAGCCTTTCCCACTTGTTTTTTATTTCGTAGTCGAGCACTCTTTATTTAAGTTATTCTGCTAAACTCTCTTCTATAAATCTATGTGTGGAGGACAACATTTTATCCTTGTTTATAAATGATCCTTCCACAGATTGACCGTGGGCTTTCCCAACACGTACACCTTTACCAAGAACCTGGGCGAGTCTCTGATCAACGATTATCACAAGCGCCTGCCCGTGATTGTCTACCGTCCTTCCATAGGTAAAAGCTTTGCCCATTATACCGAATCTTTGCTCAACTTTAAACGCTTTTGTCAGTGCTCTTTGCTGTACGTGAACCTCTGCCGGGCTATGCACCCTCCCTGATGGGTGCCATGGGTCTGTTCTCGCTGGTGGGTGCTGGATTGCTGAAGACCGTCTACATTGGACGTGACATTCACCTGGACCTAACGCCACAGGATATGGGCATAAAGGGTCTGTGCTACTATGCCAAAGCTGGCTATGAAGCCTACCGCAATGGGTGAGTAATCCCCTGCCAATCAATTGCAAGACCATTGCTACCTTCCTACCTTCTTCCTGCCTTGCAGTCCGCCCAAAGAGTTGCTGGTATATCAGACATCCTCCAAGACGCACATACCCCACACGTTTATCCAAATGGCGGAACGCATGGACAACATGAATCTCTGGTATAATGGAGCACTCCTTAAGAATCTCATGATTCCCGGCTGTCACTATACGGAAAATCGTTTCGCCTACAAATTCCTGGTGTTCACCAAACAGATTCTGCCCGCTTTGATTGTTGACCTACTGTTGATGCTCTTCGGACGTCCACCCGCCCTCATGGGTATCATGAGAAAAAGTTATCACACGCTCGAGGTGATGAAGCCCTTCATGTTCAACAACTATGACAGTCCCGGCACAACAGATGTCGCTGACATGATTCGGCTAAACAGAAAGTAAGAGAATTCAATAGATCTATGCCCTGTCACTGACCCTAATTACAGCACAGAGTTCGATGTATGGGATGAATATGAATATGCTGATACCACGGAACGTTTGATCTCCGCCTGTAACAATATGTTAGTCAGCATTCGACACGATCTGCTCAACGAGGATCCGAGCACGTTGACCCGAGCTCAGTTAATCATGCGCATGTAAGTAGTTCCCGTAAATCATAAATAGTTGTTCTAGTTAACTTCTCATTACTTCTTGCTTCTTTGCGATACATTCTGTGGCTTCTCAATCGTTTCTGCCACTTTTTCTGATACTTCTTGGTTCTTCTTTTTACGTCTGATTATCTTCATATCATAAAAGCTTTGCTTTGTCAATATTCAAATCAAAAATAAAAAAAATCAAAACTGATTTCAAAAACGATGATTATACCTCAACAGAAAAATTGAATTTAATGTTTGACTGAACTTAAACCAACTATTATTCACAATTCGGTTACTAAACGGTTATTGCGATTGGAACAATTTCTCCTTTGGTTACGGTTCGATTTCGGTTACGGTTTTAATCAGGATATCAAACCGAACCGAATATCGTTATCAGTTACGGATGTGGTTTAGTTCGAATTTTGGACATAGGATACAGATTTCGTAACGGTTACCGGTTGTTTGTTTGCATCGGTTTCGAAATACTGATGTAATGTTGGTTCACAAATTTGTTTTTCAATTTTCACAAAAATATGTAAATATATAAAACAAAAATTCTCTGATTTTCAAAATGATTAATCTTATTTTTGATTTTCATTCAATTCATATAGAAAAATCCAAAATTATTTTTAAAAACGACAATTGCACATCGACAACAAAAAATAATTTAGCGATTGATTGAACCGAAAGTAACCGTTGTGCATGAATCGGTTACTAAACGGTTACTACGGCTTGAACAATTAAGATTTTTAGACCCCGTAATTAAAGAAAGTACAGTACAGGTATAATTAAAAAGTTTAGTTTCTGCTACGGTTTCAGTGACGGTAACCAAATGAAAGCAGTTATTACCGGTTAACGGTAACAATTTCGGTTACGGTTAAATTTTAAAATGTTCGACTTCTTGATAGTTTCTCTAGCTTCCGGATACTTTCAATGTTTTCCTCAACCCCACACATTTCTGTCAAATATATATATATTTTTTTGTTTATCCTTTCACTCTGTTTCTCTCTATCTCTCTATCTATAGCAAGCAATGCATCTACGCCGCATTCCGTCTCTATCTGCTCTACAAGCTCCTGAGCTGGCTGTGGTTTCGCTATCTGGCCTAGTTAACATGCATATCCATCTGGGTATATATTCTTGCTCGGAATATATCGGCTTCGGTATATCGGAGAAATGGTTTTTTTTTTTTGCTAATTTCTAAGTAACCTTTACTAAGATCATAATAAATGTTTTGTTTACAAACAAAAAACTCAATTGTGAATGGATTTCATTAAATAAAAGGTCAAGAAATTCAAATAAAATTTGAATTTCCAAAACGCAAACAACGCAAAGGTCTAGGACTGAAATTAGACGCAGAAGGGTCTTACCTGACTCTGGCCTAGCGGTTGACTCTGTCTTAGGGAGCCGTACCGCTTGATGACGCCGGAACCGGAACGTGGGCGGGAGAGATCATTGCGCGAGCTGGCATACTCGGGTATATTATGCAGCGAGCCCTGAAATGGAGATGCCATGTGAGTCGCTATGACACTTCGAGTACTGAAACTGATCTTACCTGGTAAAGCGCATCGGGTCGGTACATGGTACCGCTGGCGCTATGCTCCCGATGCGAATCTCGGAGCGGCATCAACTGTGGTTGGCTGGCGAATGTCCGGGCGATGTCATCGTTGCTGTTACTCTTCACCGCCGTCGTGGTGGATGTCAGCGCGTGTCCATTTACCAGTCCCATTCCATTTGAGTTATTGTTCTGCAGAAAGAAAATTAAATAAAAGCTCAGAAGGTGCAAGTACAGTTGGTACTAACGATTGAAATCCAAACTATGTATTCAGTATTAATCATATAAGAAATCTAATTGTCGATATATCAGTAAATAATACCGATATGTCGATGCTTAAATGATGTTTCTTTAAAAAGAGTTTTTTTAAATATGTATGTACACAGAAAAAAAATCCGGGATATTTAGCTCGAATTCAATCCGTAACGATGTCAGGAGTGGGGTAATCTCGGGTTTTCTTAAACCAAGTATGTTATGAAATACTTGATTTTTTCAATTCCGAATTCAATCTTGAAATTCTTAAATTCAGGCTAAACAATTTTTATTTGTTAAAATGTTTTTTTTTTTTTAACTTTTTTTAAACATTTTTTATTTATTTATTTTTTTATATTTTATTTCTTTTTATATATTTAAAAAAAAATTTTTTTTTAATTTTTTTTTTTAATTATTTTTATTTATTGTTTTTTTTTTAAATTTTTTTTTTTAGTGAAGGGAATGTTTGACTGCAATTGACTGTGGGAATCGAACCCAGGTTTTTTCAAACAGGTCGGCGACTCTAACCACTGAGCCACCGGACCAGTTGAATTGAGAGAGAGGCCGAAAGAGAATCAAGTAATTTGGGCTTATTTTCCCATTTTAATCCCATTAAAGTATTTTAGGCTTGATTTTAGAATGGCTTTTTTTTTCTGTGTACATATTATTCTTAAATTAATGCTAACTTTAAGCACTTTGTTCGATTTTTTCAATTGGATTTCATTTGTATCGTCAAAGAAAATGTTGAGCTAAAATACTTCAAATTGGTTGATGTATTTTTACATCACTAGTTGGTACCAACTAAATATGACTTTACTTACCAGGCCCGGCTTGAGATTGTGTCCCACGCTATTGGAGCGGCAGAGTCCGTTGCCACCAGCACCACCAACTGGTGGGGCATCTGGGCGTTGGGGTAGTTGTAGATACTGATCCGTAACTGGTTTCGATTTGAGCGGTTCCAGCTCAGCGGGTGTCGCATTTTCATCTTTAATTGTCGCCTTTTTCGCCTGTTTGCAGGCTTTGGGCTGTGGCGCCTCCAATGGCCTGAACATGGCACCAAATATGATGCAGTTGAGCATTAGACCGCCAATGATTAGCATCGCCCCACGCCAGCCATAGTTCGCAATGAGCGTCTCCGTCAAGGGGGCAAAGACAAAGGTGCCAAATCCCGAGCCGCAAACGGCGATGCCCGTGGCGAGGGAACGTCTCGCCTCAAAGTATTGTGTGACACTGACGATCGCTGGTAAATATATGAGACCGAATCCCAGGCCGGTGCCAAAGCCAATGGTGACTATTAACGTGGCCACATTTTGGGCAAACATGCTGCCAATTATGCAGCTCGCCGACAGAATTGCCCCCGCAATGGTCACCGCTCGACAGCCGTACCGGTTCACAAAGGACGAACTGATGGGGCCTGCTCACCAGAAGATTAACATGTTTACTATCCAGCATGGGAGAGGTAATCATTGCTAGACTCACCTGAGGAGAACGTCACGCCCACCATTATGGATGCTATCCAGGCGGTGTAGCCTTTGCCCTCGTTGAAGTACGTGAGAAACTCATCGTAGAATATGCCAAAGGAATACGTCATGCCATCAGCTAAGTTTATGAATAAATTAGGGAAAAAGGTCAGCTTATTATCTCATCTTTATGTTTGTCTGTTACTAAGATAGCTAAAACAGCGTTGCCACATTTATAGATTCTAAAGCTTTAAAATTTAAACATTCCGGCAAACTTAAAAGTAGGTATCGGAAAATTTAACGGAATTTTCTATTAATTAAAATTCAAAAATTTACTTTAAAAGCTCTGTCATGCCTCCTTCTGCCTGTTTCATGCATTCACTGGTCGGCATATTAATTTTGACAACATTTAAAGTTAAATCTACTCATAATATGAACCTATTTCATGTACATTTTGGCATCAATGGAAAGGTCAATTTCAATTCCGTTTAAATGATACAAAAATATCCTTAACCCTTAAGTACCCATTGAAAATTTAGTTTTTTTATAAAGGTCTATTTTAAAACTGTTTTCCTCGATTTGAAAAAAAATAGTTGTGATGCAAAAAAATCTAGAAACAATTCTAATAGTGAAGAATTGTGTGTAAGAATTGTTTGAAGAATCCCAAAATTTTTTGTTGAAGCCCGAGAAAAAAAGTTTAAATAGTAGACTTTTACAAAAGTTCGAAATTTTCAATGAGTACTTAATGGGTTAAGGAATGTTTTGTATCATTCAAACGGTTCCTAGGCCTCATTTTTTTTTCCCATGGTCTAATAAATTAACACTTAAAAAAACTCCTAAAACTATTTTTTATGGTGTCCGCAACTCTATGTAAAACTGAAATTAGCCCTTATAAATGAATCAGTTACTAAATTATTATGGTTTACAGAGTTTCGGTTTTCAGGTATCGGTCAAATGGAAAATTTTTTTTGTCGGTTACGGTGTTAGTTACGGTTTCAAATTTCAATCGATTTTTACCGATTTTACCGATCCCTGCTTACAACTATTTAAAAATTCTATATTTTTTTGGTTTTTCAAAAATTAACGTCATAAATCAGTTTAGGTCGTAATTTATAGTAGTTAAGAGAATTTGTTGTTGTTGTGGCTGTTTTTAGTTATCAGCAATGCTGCCGATTAACCGATTGATAAGATTAGTGGTCGGCCACTTGTCCAATTAGCCAATTAAAAATTATGTATTAGTCCATTACATTTGTGGCACGGTTATAGCCTCATTTCTCTTCTCCCTTCTCTGTCTATAAAAGTTTGCTCCCCATTATAAATCAACAATTAACTAACGTTTTATGACTTACGACTGACACAACAACAATGTTTGGATTTTCACACTTTTGTGGTGTAGGAGGAGAAGGTAAAATAGTGGGATGTGGGGGGAGGAGGGCCTAAGGCGGTCAAGATGTTGGATTTTATTAATTTATGAATGCAGTTAGAAAATAATAAACAGTTACCAGGCGGCTAAAAACAGAATCTCTTCGCTATTGATCATGGTCAGCATATGCGCTACTTTAAATCAAAAATCGAAATCCAAGCACAGTGGTTGCCAGCCAAAGATAACCCATGAAATTCAAGACCGATGTTTATCGTTAACATTAATAGTAATCGCTCGTTGAATTCTGATTACCGAAATAACGCACTTCATCTATTAACTTAAATTTAGCTTGAAATCTTTTTAGCTTATCATATCAGTGTGGTCTTTGATAGAGCTCTACGAGTACTCGTATATTAGATTATACTTGTCTACAGATATGATAATGTGTTTAGAGTGGTCAATATAAGTAATTGTTATTCCTTTTTTTAGTACTTTGGCATTGGGAAAACTTTGCTCTCCGATTTTTTCTCTTTTGTCATTAAAATAATATAATAATATAATAATAATATTGAATATAATTTTAACTATTTGAATTGAATTTAGCAACTAGGGCAAATGTGATTTTATTTTATGAACTATATTTTAAAATTTTTTATTGTTTTAGTATAGTTAAATTCTAGGATTTCTTTAAAAAAAATCGCAAGATAATATTTGTCCTATATAGTGGGTAAAGTACCTAATATTAAGTACGCCCAGGCATTTCATTGCTTACGTTAATCTACGAGTATTCGATTTAACTCAGATATGGAATATACTACAGCACAATCAAACTATGCACTAACTGTACAAATGCTATTTACAGTACACATATGTATGTGTATAGAGAGAAATCTAACTGATTAGATATATCAATGGGCTGGCTAGTTGCCTGATTTAGTTTTATTAGCAAATGTGTTGTAAATAAATCGTATTTTGCCCACCGTGCAATGTATGGTTAATTGCCTGTGGAATGTGCACTTACTGACAATGTGAATCATAAAGGAACCAAAGACGACAACCCAGCCCCAACCTCCATCGGGGGGCGTGGGCATAGAATCCATTTCCATTTCACAGATTGCATTTCCATTTCCCGGTTGCTGTTGTTGTTGCTGTTGGGATTTTCTCCGTGCTGGCGGACCGTGCACCATTTTGTTGCCTTTGTGGAATGTGTGAAAGCACTGCGACTTTCTCTCTCTTCACGACTCTTATCACCGCTCTTTCCTTCTTCTGTATCTCCTCTCTGGCTCTATTATCTTCGTGACCTGATTGAAGTTTCCTAACTGCGCTGCGACTTTGACGGCAGCGGATTTTGCGGCATGTTGCACGTAGAACGTCTGCGGGTGACAACAACTGAAATGGATTTTGAAGGCAATTAGAAAACATGTCATCCACTAAAGGCACAATAAATCAATTAAAACTGATGGGAAATGTATGGTCGGTAAAAAATTGATTTATGAAAATAACTAAAGGAAATCGTATCTTCGGCACGCCGAAAATTTGATAGCTTTGCAGAGTCCTGCGAATTTGGTTGAGATACGAATATCTCCAAAATCAACAAAACTTTTCATAATAAACATAAATTTTGGAACAATCGTAACAATGGCAGCATTATGATATAGCAAACCAATTTGAAACAATTTCGATCAGTATAAAAGTTTGGTTGAATTCAAGTCTGAAATTGGTTGAAATATCCTAGAGACACAAAAGTTTTTCCTACTAAAGGTTGGAAGCTATATAATACATTTCCGACTTATGTGGTGCCAAGCTCAATCGTGGTAGCTTAATCTACAGACAGACACACAGACATCACAATATCGATGAAGCTTGCCATCCAGATCAAAAATATACACAGAAAAAAAAATCCGGAATATTTAGCCCGAATTTAATCCGAAACGATGTCAGAAGTGGGGTAATCTCGGATTTCATTAAACCAAGTAAGAAATACTTGCTTTTTTCAATCCCGAATAATAATTTTAGATTTTTTTTTTATTTTTTGTAATCATAATCATTAAATAATTGGGAAAAATCGAAAATAATCGTAATTTAATCATTAGTTCGACTTTTAAACAAAAATAATCTAATTACTAATGAGGAAAAAAAGCAACAAACTGAATAACAATTTTTACATATGTGAAAAGGAAATCAATATCCCCGCTTGTGTAGCTGGAAGTGGTACGTGGTATAAGCGGCATTCAGAAATGCCAAGATTGGAAATGGGAATGGAACTCGGCGTTGACTTGGACCTGGACTTGGGCCACTGTAATTCGTTTTTGTGACTTGAAACCGAATTGAGGCGGTTATCAGGTTGCGACGCCACCTTCTGAACCCCCGTCAATCAGACAACAGGGGGCAATAGACGTAACGCTGTCAATCTGAGAAAGCAACAAAAATAAAAGACAACAAACTTTTATGGACCTGGAAAGCGGCTGTGATTGTCGTAAGGCAGCGAGTGTTATTTGCGAGTGTTGTTCTTGTTGTTCTTATCAGCGCCTTCTTGATCTGCGCGGGCGCAGACGCTCCGAGGGGGGCGTGACATGATCCTCCATTCCCCGATCAGCAAAATAAGCGTATAAAGTGAAAACAGTTTCATTATTTTTAATGAAACTCATTTATATACAAAGCTGCTATTGCGATTATCAGCCCATCCTCAGCTAAATATAGTATATGGACCCCCAGCGTTAGTATTCATATTCACAAACGTATACTTAAATAAATAAAAAATAATAATATGTATTGTTATGGGCATTGGATTGTGAAAACAATCGTAAACTGAGCCAAAGTCAAGAAACGTTTATGCACACACCGATTTCGTGATATTTAAATTGATAAAAAATGATAAAATGATAACGTGATAAAAAATTTATAGACTGTCATCTTGATGCCAAGCTACGTAAAGACTTGCAGCAGGACTGCCAACATATTTTTAAGCTGTAGCTGAGCTGCCAACCTGTTTTAGGACTTGGGCAAGGGCGTCGGCAGCTTTTCAAGCAGGGGGGCCAAAATATTTATTGAACGTTTTCCCATTCACCCTGATTGAATTTCGGAAGGTAAATAATGTAAAATTATGACTATAGAGCGGGCCACGCCCCCCTGACGACGCCCTTGGACTTATGCGTGATTCAAATGCACTACAAAACGAATATTTAGATGAACCGCCAACCATTTCTGGAAATACGTACAGTGGCTCACAGCTTATTTCGTGCAAGGGTAGGGTCAAATTTTAAGATCGAATAACTTCCAAATTATTACAGATATCAACAAAATTTAAATGCAGTTCTTTTCAGCGGGCTGTCTATATTAGTAGATATATTAAACTGTTTTTATATTTCCGTAATTAGCGAAAAACTAAAAACATTTTCTTCTATCCTGTAGGACACATCATTAGCTAATATTATTTAACTTTTAATGGTTTATTTCACGTTGAAAGTCCGCTGAAAAGAACTGCATTTAAATTTTGCTGATATCTGTAATAGTTTGGAAGTTATTCGATCTTAAAATTTGACCCTACCCTTGCACGAAATAAGCTGTGAGCCACTGTACATACATACATATGTACATGCGCTAGTCAGAAAAACTATGCGTACAACCATTTTTTACTTAAACAGCTATTTTATTTCAAGTCTTCATAGTAAAAAATATATGTTTATAAAGGTCTTTTAAATTTCGTTTAAATGATGCCAAAAATTTCCTTAACCCATTAAGTACCCATTGAAAAATTCGAATTTTTGTGAACGTCTACTTTTTCAACTTTTATCCTCGATTTTTTAGAAAAAATAATTTGACGCAAAAAAATTCTATAAACAATTTTAATAATGACTGCAACATATATTTTTTTTTTAATTTTTGTAATTATTAAGTAATAGTATGATTTACAGCATACCAACTAGGAGATTACACTTTAAATTGGAATTATTTCACCTGACGTCAGCTTAAATGTCTCATGCTAAAAAACATACATACATAGGTATGTACATATGTTAATATGTATGTATGCATTCTGCTCATGAATGCTTTACATGTTATACATACAGTGACTCACAGTTTATTTTTCGCAAGGGCATGGCACAACTTAAAAATCTGAAAGCTGCCAACCTATTAAAGATATCAACAAAATTTAATTGCAGTTATTTTTATTAATTTTTCTTTATTAGTTGAGATCCTCTGGTATTCTCTTAAATTAAAAAAAAAACGTAACACTACATTTTTTGACTGTTTTCATGTCACCGCTTTTTCGAGCAGGCACTTGAAGTGAGTCTAATTAACCAATTTTGAAAGAAAAAAAGCTATGATCCACTGTACGTACATATGTACATACGTATGCATCTATGCTTGTACAACCAGACCCTTCAGACACATTCACAAAGGAATGTCAAAAGAATCATTAGGGAATGTTTCCCTATGCTTAAGGAATCCATAGGGATTTTGTATGAAATTCCTTAGGGACTTTAACATGGCGAAGTCCTACGATTGAGGAAAAGGGAACTCTCCATAGAGATTCCCTTACGTTTCTCGTTAGGGAAACCTTGGGGAACTCTGCCGAGAATTCCCCAATGATTCCCTAACGATTCTTTTGCCATTTTCGCGAGGGAATCTCCCAGGAATTTTGCTGAAAATTCCTCAATGATTCCCTAACGATAAAAAAATTAATAAAAATTAAAAAAAAATTAAAAAAATTAAGAAAATTATTCTTTTAATTATATATTTTTATGTAAATTTTTTTTTTTTACATTTTTGAGTTAATGTATTAGTTGTTTTCAATGCCCAATATACGCAGTTTATCTTGCCAAGTAGGTGCAGCTCTCACCATATGCCATCGACCACTGCCCTCCCAGACGAAGCTCCTTGCATGGTTCCAAGTTCAATTCGTACTCTAAATAAAAAATAAATACATTAGTTTTCTTCTTTTAAAAATTAATACATTTTATTATAACACACTTACGATTTGTTTTAGCCGTAGCAGCAGCCGGCAGCGACATTGTCAAATTTTTTCCTTTTTTATTTGACATGTGCGCTTTCTGAGTTTTGTTGCGTCAATTTTGTCCCTGCTGCAACGTTCGACGTTCGTTCGACAGAGACGGAAACAACAAAAAACTAACAGAAACAGCCTCTGTCTCCGTCGCACAATTTTGGTCGACGTCAACGTCGGCCGAAAACTTGTACGATAGAGAGGGAAAGAAACAAAAAGAAACGAGCAGAAACAGCCTCTGCCTGCGTCGAAACAAAAGAAACGAACAAAAGGAGACGAAAACTAACTCTGCCTGCGTCGCTCGAGCAGCGGCCGGTCGACGCTGGCAGAATTATTAGAAAAATTACAACAAAATGTCAAAATATTACAACAACCGAAAGGAAAAGGAATTTCATGTCTGAAGGGGACTTACACGCATGCACACATACACACTAACACACATATGCATTCTCAATATTGTTGTTATTGTTGCTGCTGTCAAGTAAAAACAATGCGCAAAAGTTGCAACAATGGCAAACGATGATAATGACACGATAATGCACGAACAGCAGAAAAGTGGCAAGCTATGAGTCAATCGAGGGGGAAAGACAGACAGAGAGAGAGAGAGAGAGAGAGAGAAAAAGAGAGAGACAAAGAGAAAAGAGAGACAGGCATTCTTAGAAGCATAAGCACAATTAAAAGGGAAACTGAATGCAAATGAAAAATTGAAATGGGAACAAAAGTGTTACAGCGAGACCCTCCCCTCCCCCCTTCCCTCCCCTCCTGCCTACCCACTACTATCAGCAATATTTATTTGAACACATACTAAACATGACAATAACAACAATACTAACATAACAATAACAAAGTTTAACTTTACACAACAACAAAGGCAACTTGATTAAAATTGAGTTTTGGACCAAACGAGGGGCGTCTCAGCAACTCAAGTAACAACAACAACAACAACAATAACAGCAACAACAATGACAATGACAGGAAACGGCGCCTGCTTCACAAAGTGACTCACAAGTCGCTGTCACGAGTCACGAGTCACTTCACGCAGCGGCGCTTTGTCCAATTAACGACAATTAAAATTTGGTTTGCGGAGAGCGACAGGTACCGTTATCCCTGCCACCTCCCATTGCCACCCCTTCTCTATCTTCCTCTCTCTCTCTCTCTGAGTGTCTCTATGCTTAATTGTTGCGTTGACAACAACAATAACAACAATTTGTGTGTAGTTTGTAAATAATATAAGCACAAATTCTTGACCATGACTTTCATTCGAACAGGAAAATCATAATCTCAATATATACTTATGTATGTAGCATATATGCACATATGTATGTAGTGCATACGTACATATATAGTCAGTAGGTCTAGATTGCTGGAGATTACTGCTCTTAATCTCAGCAACAATAATGACATTGCGCATACGCAGCGTGTGACGGTGAACTAATTGAGAGGGATCTCTGTCTCTGCAACGCCCACTCAATAGATTTGAAAAGCCTAATCATCTGTCACATAAATACACAGTATATATATGTATGTACATTAGATTGTTACGCTCATAACTTCATTATTCACAGACTTTTAACGCCCCCGCCAACACATTAAATATCAAAAGATCAAAAGTTCCGCAGTATTTCTCATCATAACTTTAAAATAAGCAAGAGAGAAAATAAATAAATATATAACGTCATGCTGAAATTAAGCTTAACGTTACTTGAGTTTAATTTCTGTGAAAATATCAACAGATTTTTAAGAAAAGAAAATTTAAACCACAATTAAGATATATGTTTTTAGAACAATAGTTAGCTCGATCAGATGAATTAGTTTCCTGAAGCTTATGGTTAATTTTGTATGTTATATGAGTAGATTGTATCCCATAAAAAAAACCTCTTAAAGGCCTGTCTCCAGCACCTCGAAATTTTTATGTTAGGAATTTGCTATTTATTTCGTGTGTGTGGAACATAAATAAAACAGTGTGACGAATCACCTGTGTTTTGAAAGCAATGTCAATTGTGAAACTAAAATTCAACTAAAGCTCAAAAAAATGAACTCGGACATTGAAGTAGTTGATTTGGAGGCGGCATATATTGTTGCAAAAAAAAAAGGAGGAAGTACAGCGTACCCGGAGGCGCCACAAATGATGGATGAACCCATATTTGCAGCTGATGAAATGAAAAGGGAATATTTCAAAATGATGCGAGTAAACGCAAGAGAATCTTGCACCACGTTTGAAAGCCTATCAATTGAAAGCCCAGCAGACACTAATGCTAAACTCTTCCAAATTACACCAAGTATAATTTATTAGAAATATTATAAAGGATTTTGTCAACTCTGCAGCCGGTTCAGTACTTTGGCATAATAAATCTGCTGGTGTGCGCAAATAATAAAGAATTATATTATTAATGTCTATAAAATTTACTTTTGTTTTATTTATTTTGAATTTAATTGAATTAAGGCATGGAATAAGTATTTTGATCCCGAGGGTCTATTGCTTGCCAAACTGCTGCATCTTCGAATAGAGTAGATCGCCAATCGCCACCTCCGTATATCCGCTGAAGAAGAAGGGAAGATCGTTATTTATTTATTTCAACCGAAACACTTTCCTATGCACTTTTCACAGATACATGAATAAAATGCGTATTTTCACTGATTCACCATGGCCATGACCTGGCCTACTGTACTTGGCTCCATCTTCTCACTCGACACTAACGAAATAATTGTCGACAATATATTCCTGAGCTGTCTGTCAGTTGTTCTCTCGTTCCACATTTGTGGAATTCGTTCAAGTTGCTGGATACTCAAGCAACGAAAACGAAAAAGAAAAATTCCTAGAACATTTTTTTCTATATGAAGTTTGACAGGTATTTTTATTTTCCGGGGTGCTGGATACTATACTTTACGAGGTAAAAGTCTAGTGACGAAAACATTTTCATGCCCCAAAATTTCTGATATCCAATTTTGTGACGAATTAAATGAAGTTTTACACATAAATTATTTAAAACAAAATTTTGGCACTCGGCACATTGCGCTAAAATGTCTCAATTCTTCATACCAAATAAAACTCACTCACTGATTTGCGCAGTGCCGAATGCAAAAATTTTGTTTAAAATAATTTATGTGTAAAACTTCATATAATTCGTCACAAAATTGGATATCAGAAATTTTGGGGCATGAAAATGTTTTCGTCACTAGACTTTTACCTCGTAAAGAGGTTTTTTTTATGGGATATCAGAAATTTTTGAATAAGACATCTGAAATTTTGAAATTGCAATATTTTTTGACAATATAGCTTTGTCAACTTTGATTATTGTTTGTACAAGCTAAAACAAATTGTCTGGCAACACTGGTCCCCTTTACAAACACACATTCCCAGCGCAAAAGCTATCAGCACTCTTAAACTCTGGGTGCTATGACACTTTGCTGCTGCTGTCCTATTCCCACTCTAAGTAAAATGTATATATTCAGCTAACAGGTAATTTCCATTTCGCTGCAAGCAGTGCCTAAGAGCCCTTCGAAATACCTTTTCAACGGTATATAGATCGCATCTGTAGCTTCTATCGTTTGGATGCTATGGGGGTTTCAATTTTAGCGGTTTTTAGCGATTTCCCGCTAAACTAGCGATTTTTCGAAAAAGTCGTAGAGCAAACGTTTCTAGATTTTTGAACAGGAACAAGTCCTCATTCAAACATTTAAGCTTAATTAACGATTTGATCCAAACAAACAAACTGGCTGCTATGACACTTTGTTGCTGCTGCCCTATTCCAATTCAAAGTAAAACGTATATATTCAGTTAATAGGTTATATCTTCCAAACCTATCGGTAAAATTTTTTGTGTCATATATTAAAAAACGCGAAATTTTACAAACTAAAAAATATTGAAATTTAAAAAAAATCGTTAGCGGCGTTTTCTCAAAAACCGCCAAAATTTGGGGGAAAATACCTTATTTCACCTGTAGGAATTTACCTGTGTACTTTAGAAAAAAAGTTAAAAGGTATGCATAACAGCCCTTCAAAATACCTTTTCAACGATATATAGATCGCATCTGTAGCTTTTATCGTTTGACTGCTATAAGGGTTTCAATTTTAGCGGTTTTTAGCGATTTCCCGCTAAACTAGCTATTTTTCGAAAAAGTCGTAGAACAAACGTTTAGAGATTTTTGAGCAGGAACAAGTCCTCATTTAAACTTTTCAGCTAAATCAACGATTTGATCCAAACAAACACACAGACAAACAGACAGACTGACTTTTCATCTCATTTTCGGAAGGCCCCTAAAAATTTCAAAATTAATTATCTTTCGAACCAGTTGTCCGATTTCGATGATCGAGGTGTCATTCGACGCGTATTTTTAATGAGAATTGTAAAAAATTCAACAAAAATTCAAAAAGGCTCCAACGGCCCCATTAGCTCCAATAATTTAAATTTTTTCCCTCCCACTTACACCTGTTTATCTCACGAACCAGGTGAGTTTCTAAAAGTCTTAGTATGCACATTTGTAAGTTAGGTTGATACCTTTCGATCGGTATATAACTCGACCTGATCGGACAGTCATAGCAAATCTTCCATTCTTCCTGTGTATATATGCTAGTCGCCTTCGCACCCTTCGTGCTGCTTTCGTCACTAGCGCGGACTGCCGTCCGCAGTGATGTTTTTTTAATTACTCTAGAGTCTAGAGTCTAGACCGATGTTGCTCGATTCGATGCAGGTTTGAAGCTGAGAGAAAAAATATACTACACTTAGTACCCAGTTCGTTTGGCTTCGAACAGCCTTCTATTTATGCTTCCTCAACAATTAATACAAATATAACTTGGTTATGTACTTAATTGAAAGACGAAACTAAATATCAATGATGTATAACTCGACGATGAAGGAAAATCACTGCCTCGATTCGCAATTGAAATGCAAAATTCAATTTGAATTAGAGAACTAGTTATTCATTATTTGGAATGTAGTTTCTTGTATTTAAAAGTAAAGAAGAATTTTATATATGTACATATGATATGAAAGAGGAGAAAGTAAATAAATAAAAATTGAACATTTCCAATATCCAATAGCTTGAGAAATTGGTCGAGATAGGTGATCGGAATAAGTACTTAAATAGTGAAAATATGAGCTTAGTTTAATAACCTCATGATAAAAGAAAGTCATGAGCTTCCTATTGAAGTTGTCATTAAAAGTTCCCATAAGAAGTCATTTGATCCTTGTGATAAAATTCTATCTCTTCTAGACAAAGAAAAAAGTATATATTTAGCACAGCCCAAAACAATATAGGGTTTATTTAAGCAGAGGTCTAGACTCTAAGGAAATAGAGTCTATAGTCAATGTCTGATACTAAGCACCAGATAAAGCAATCTCTCTTTCCCTCTCTCGTGTGATAAAAGCTTCACAGCTAGCAACGCTTGGGTTTATCGAAGGGGCGTGCTGAGAGATGGCAACGGGTGACTCAGAGAAGGGTGCTGCTGGTTATGGAATGGGAGTGCGTCAAATGCCTTCTGACCTATCCCTAAACCAAAGTGCACATGAATAAATAAAATCAAACATTGAAGATATAATACCCTTTCAGATCACTGCAGATTTTCAAAAAACTCTTAATATAAAGTAATATTGTGTGTTTTTTTAAAAACACAATTTTTTTTTATGTCGCTAAAATATTACGAAAAACGAAAGATTTGAAGTTTGTAACCGTTACTGAAATCGTACCGAAACAAAACTTTTGTATTACACCGACACCAAAAATCCGAATTTATTCCAACCGATATAACCGTTGAGAAACCGATTCGGTCAAGCGTAAAATTTAATTATGTTGTTCCAGTGTAATCATTGTTTTTAAAACTTTATTTTAATCTTTTTTCTAATTGATAAACTGATCTCAATGAAAAGATCTCGGTTTTAAAAGTGTTTTTATATTCAAATTAGGATATCTTTAACATTTTTAATACAAAAAGCCTGTAACCGATTTACAAAAATTTAGCTAAGCCGAAACCTAAGCCGAAAACCTAAAAGCGAAAATAACCGAAACCGTAGCTGAAACCAATATTCGTTTGATACCCTGATGGCAACTGTATGATAATAATTAACCAGTAATTTAGTCATTTTTGATAAGTTCGTGTGGGAAACAACACAGATTTTTATTGGAAGCGTTGATTTTTGAGCGATTGTTTCTATGGCAGCTACTATAATTGCTTTATTGCGAAACACATTTCGTGGCACGATTATGATACCCAATGCAAGGGAATAATAAATGATTTCAAAATGGCAAGGCCAACAATTAAAGGGACCAAAGGAAAAGGCGTGGGGGAGAAGTATATTTCAAATTGTGGAGAAAAGGAACGGGGTGGTTTTTTAAGGGGATAGGAAATTGCATTTTGTTTGACGAAGGTTTTGGAAGCATTTGCGTTGTTTAGTTTATATTGTGTTGTTGTTGTTGTTGTTGCAAGTCATTGAACCCGTAATAAACAAATCAACAAAATGTCAACAACAATGTCATGAGTGCCAAAAAGCTTAGGAAGAATGAGAGCAAAAACAAAAATGACCGCGAGAGAGAGGAAAAGAGAAAAGTAAGCAAGCATGCAATATGCGAATTACCGTTACGATTGCACGTCAAGGTTCACGGTGCAACTGAAATAGATCAATAGAAGACACCTCGCCCTCCCCCCTCCCCCATCACAAATTGTTGTTAAGAGTTTTCTCACCTTGACTTGTTGTTGCTGTGAAAATTAAGGAAGCAATGGAAATGATTATGAATATAAAATGAAACGACACACACAGTTAGTCAAGTAAATATTTTGCAAAATTTAAAAAATTTTTATTTTTGACTTATACTTTAAATTAAAATACAGCTGAACTTCCATAACTCGAATTTCCCTCGAACTCAAGCTAAATGAGTGGCAGTAAAGCTAAAAAACTTAAGAAAAAAGACACTATAAGTCGAACATCTCCATAATGATGATTCAAGCTAGGGAAGTTCGAATGTAATTATAGCTTAGTTACTTTATGGCCCGTTTTTTTCAATGTCTAAATAAGGTGATCGATAATTATTGAAAATATATTTTGACGTAAAATGTATAGAAATTACTGTCAAATTTTAAATTATATCTTAGATACAGTTTATATTCATATTCAGTATTATTTATATTCACAAACGTATACTTAAATAAAAAATAATAATTGTGTAAACAATCGTAAATTTTAAATTATATCTTAGATACAGTTTATATGTACATTAAAAAAACGGTTCTAAGAACCATAAGCAACTATAATGTATACGAAATTATTTTAATTCATCACAACAATTACTTGACTAACTGTATATGGGGCGGAAAAGTCTTCGGGGACAACAATAAAAGAATGACGTTGTTGCATTTTCTTTGCTTCAATCACCTGCATTTTTCTTTGTCTGTATAGCTATCTCTGTCTGTCTGTCTGTCTGTCTGTCTGTCTCTGTCGCACTGTCGGATTTGCACTTTGTTCTTTACAGATAACATTTATTAGCATTTTATTAATTTTAACGTCTGTCTCAATAATGCACTCTAATTGTGCGGTCAGACAATTTAATTACTTTGGCCTTGGCTTTGATTTAACGCCACTTCATTTCACTTCGCCCCCCTCCACCTTTCACCTCCCACCGTGTCCCGGTATCTCAGTTGCTCTACCTGTGGCCGTGCACGTCCTTTGGGACAGCCCAATTGGCCCAATTTCATCAATTGCAATTACTTGAGATTTCATTTATAAGTATTTACGCAATTTTAATTGAAAATTGATTTTCCCACTATATATATTTTATTTGAGATTAATCAAAACCATATTTATAGATCATATTACTTAAAAACAAATTATTTAATTTGAAATTTTCTCAATTTCCATTTAAGTAAACTTAAAAGATATTATTGACTATTTTGTAACATTTAATGCTTAAGATAAGATATATGTATGCATGAAAAGATTATATATGTACTTAGTATGCTCATATTGACGCGTCTCGAATATTTGTTCTATCGTTTTATATACGGTTTTTGCTTTGTTCTTGACTTGGTCGTATCGCTTTAACAAGTTCATTGCCATCCTCGTCAAATTTGTCACAATTTTATATGGCAAGTGAGAGCGCCAGCTCTGGTGCTATCGATAATACTCGCAACTACTCAGCTCTCTCAACCAACTGCAGTGAAGGGACGCTTTCAATTTGTTTATCGTACAACAACACTGTCACACACACACACTGTCCCATTTTGTGTGTTTAATATTAGAAAATGCATGAACTTCAAATTGTTTAATTATAATTTGTAATTTTTCCTAATGATTCTTTATTTATTTAATTGATATATTTTATATATTTATAGTTCTTACCTGTGTCTGTGTTTGAAACTGAAACTCCTATAATTTAGAACTTATTTATACTGAGTTTTCTTTTATAATTGTTGCACTTTTACTTTTTGTTTAAATTCTTGATTTATTTTTTACTGTGTACTCTATTTTTTTAAGAGAACTTCACTTAGCACTCGATGCGCGCTGCAGAACTGCTGATTTCAAACTGAAGACGAGAGCTTGAAATAAAGCGAGGTTTCAAAAATCGAAAAAAATAAAACAAAAATTATTTGTATACATATAAGTATTTAAATATGTATTTATGTAAAGCGTTGCCGACAGTAGCGTGTAACGGTAATTGTATTTGTTTAGCTGGATTCTTTTCCCGATTTTTTGGAATGGAGTTTAGTACGGAGGTCGAATTCTTCCAGAACTTAAAGCTGGAGTGGACGCAGCCGTTGCTGTTGTCGTTATGCGGCCGATTAAAATGAAAAGAATTATAAAAATGTTCAGCGAGCGACGCAAATCTACGAATGCCTCTCGCTATCACTGCGCTCCCTCTCTCGCAGGCTTGCTCTCTCTCTATCTCTATCTTTCTCTGTCTTTGTCTTATCACTGCGAGCGCGAGAGAGGGAGAGAGAGAGCAACGCAGTCGATACAATCAGATTCAAATTAGAGGCTCTTATCACAGCGATTTTCGGAGATTGTACGCTTCGTAGCATGATTTTTTTTTTCCATTCCGAGGAGGGTTACGGGTGGTATTGGGTAGTAGAGGGGCTTACAGCTGGTTTAGTGTTAAATTTAATTATCAAATTTTTCCAACTGCTAATTTTGCAGATATAATTCATAAGTATTTAAATATTATACATACTCTTTCTGACAATTCTTCTCGATTTTTTCTGTCTCTTTATAAGAACATTACTAGATTTAATTAATCATTAATTGAATGTTATTTTTAAATTAATTATTATATTTCTAAAATTTCCTGTGGAGTATTTGCGTTCGGTGTGCCACAGATAACAAATAATTCGGTATAATCTCAAATGTAACACATTTCTCTGTCTAATAAAAATATTTTTAAAAATGTATTTGCTGGAGAAGCGCGTCGCACAGTGTGCCCGGCTTAATTGTGAAATATTAAATAGGTTATCAATCGAAAGCAATACTATAACCTGTCTTAAGCAAGAAATGTACGAACAACAAAATTAAATTGTATAGTTCTACTTTTGAGTACACATATTTGCTTATGCTCGTCCCACTGTGCATGCTTTTCGCACTGTGCTCATAATTTATTCAGTAAACGATATTAAAACTGACTCTAACCAAAAATACTTTCTTGATATCAGGTCGCATGCTATGGGCCATGATTAATGGGCGTGTGTGGGCGTGGCAAGGCGGGAAGACGTCGAGGCGGTGGCTCTCGTCGATCGGTGGTCAGCGGTTTTGTCGAATCTATGCCCTGTCACTTGGTAGTGCCATCGATTGTCTTATCGTCGATATCGCTATTGTCGGCGCTTAATCAGTCTAAGACCATCAAATTATATTGGCGAACTGCACTGTGAGCATGGGAGAAGCGCACTAAAAGATAGAGCGAGATACGGAGAGCGGGTAGGAAAGTGAGGGATTCGCGAAGGGGCCTCGGGTTTGAGGTACGCAACTCGTGATCGGTGATCGGGCCGAACAAGCCTCGATCTTCCCTCCGTCTTCTCGTTCTCGTTCTCCTGCTCCTCCTCCTCTGACTGGACTCCTAAATGACCCCCCGATCTCCCTCCAGACCGCCCTCATAGCGTCTCCCTTGCCGTCACTCGATTTACGATCGCCGTCGTAATGCGACCTGATAAGCAACTAGAATACATAAATACATATGTATATACGAATACCGAGTCATTGATAAGCGAATTCACTTTGTTTTGCTTCACATCGATTTCACTCTACTTGTACACAAGCTCTGCCAAAACAAGATTGTAAAACTTCCATTACATCAGCAAATACATAAATACCCTAACCGATTCAATTAACAACCAAACTCTTCGAATTTTACAGAGCTACTACTTTTTATTCAAAAACCCTAACACAATCCCTTCTATCTGCGATCGTATAGTAAAAAGCACCCTAAAGCTTAAAGATTTGTTATCGATATTTTGAATATTGTTAGCAAAGCAGCAAACCCACAAAATTATGTAAAAGATTAGAACCATAGATCGAACCATAGAACAAGATTAAGGTTTCAAGAGTTCCCGAACTCAAGGTTTTAGTATAAACTTTAGTCTATATACATTACTTGAAAAATAAATATTAGGGTAATATACCCTGTATTGATTGGTTTGGATTTCGGTGGTACCCCTGATTACTATCTACTATCTACTGTCTACTATCCTAGTTAATTGCATTATTGTCGGATAAATATACCAGTACTTAAAACTCTTTTAAGCCTTCAGCAACTCAAACCCCTAAAACAGTTAATCAAGTTTTATGCCGTGTCATCTAAAAATTCATAAATAAAAATAATTTAAGTAGTATATCTTAATGGTGTAACGGTTTTCTCATAGTCGGGGCTTCAATTGTTTTTATTTCTCCAATGATTTTTCATTTTACGATTTTTTTCTTGAAGTTACAAAAACGGACGGGATTTGATTTGTCGATTAATCGACATATTTGGAAAAATATCGTTAATCGAATGCTGAGTCCTTGGTAAATCTTACTTATCGCTGCCTTCGGTACCAATCGAAATATATGTATGTAATATATCGTGTCAAGCCTTGTAATGCAGCCGACACACCCACCACACCCTGTCTCCCACGGCCTATGCAGCTGCAGTTTGCAAATTGCAGTTGTAGGAGCATTCAAAAGCCAGCGATAACAGTATCGATAACGATTGCGAGATGCAACTAGGGCAGAACTGAAATCAGTTACAAAACGCACGGGAGCGGAGTTAGCTTTGTAAGGGTGTAAGGAAAAGAGGGCGCCTTTGAGTTGAATGTCTATGTGCAATATTAACTTGTTCGAAGCGTCATTTGAAATTCTCATTAGATTGAGAATTTGAGGAGTCTATTTTTCATAGTTGGTAAGTTGGTAAGATAATGAGAGGTTAAATTTGAAGTTTAAAACTCAATAGATAATAGTTTTCGTACAGCCCTCGCATTTATATTTATGCACAGACATACATCACTTCAACACATGCACAAATACAACAATTGAGATAATGGACGAGTTGCCGGCGGATAAAACAGGATCATCACTCAATCTGAACTCGAGCTCGAAAGCAAACTGGTGCTGCCTCATGGATAATCTGCCCGTTCAGGGCTCTGGTGACGGTTCAATGCCGTATCAGCCAACGAAACTGTTTCAATGGCTGTCTACCAAGAATCTGCCCCAATTGGAGGACGAAACACCGCCGACGAGCTTCTACGAGGTGCTAGAGAATGCCGAGATCGCCTTTCATTGCACGCAGTGTGACAAACTGCTGGTGAGCCTCAACGCGGAGTCCCTTCAGCGCACGATTGGCACGCAGACACAGCTGCTGAAACTGGCCCAGGCACAGACACAGACCCAAAAGCACACAGAGGTCCAGAGCATGGGCCAAAGTCAAACCCAAGCTCCCACAAGGCAGTTCCAGCAACAGATTAAAGCACAAACTGGGACTGAAACACCGACCTCGAGTACGATGCGGGTGCGAGCTCCGAGCCCAAATCCGCAGCCCTATCGCGGAACCTATCCCACGATACTGCACGAACTGTGGTTGCTTCGCCAGCGTTCGTTGTGGTCGCTGCTGAAGACGCTTCTGCTATGCATCTCCCTCCTGAACGGCTGCTACTTGCTTTGCCGTGGCATCTGTCGGCTGGCCATTTTGCGGCGCCTTTTGTTGTGTGTGCAGCCATTGGCACCACCGCCTCCGCCACCACCACCTCCGCAGGTGTCAAATTCGTTGCCGACATTCCTGTGGAGCCAGTTCTGCAGACTGGCCAGGAAACTGCACATCATTTGACCGCAGCCGCTCCTGGAAAACAGACAAACGCAGCACACACAGCACAGCACACAGCGGGATCAAGATTGATTTTCTAAAATAGTTTTTTCTATTTTTGTAACTGGGCAAAACGCTATTTTAAGCCCCGCTCCCGTTCAAGACAGCAGATAACGCAGCTCGCCTAGGTGAAGCCCATTTTATTTCCGAGAGTTCCGCGATTCGTCGTTCCTTTCATTCCTGTTTTGCTATTCATGTGTGTGTGTGTGCTTCGACAGACGACAATAACAGAGACTTAAACTACCCCTGGACATGTTCCAAGCATAAATTTCATTGTGTACTCCGACGCGAACGATGATAACGACTTTGACACCAACTCAAATTTACGGTGAATACTCACAGATTCTCCAGCTCGATACCTTCCCTACATCTTCATTACTTATGACAGTTATACTTATAAAAGTACTTAATAATTACAGAAATTGCACACAAAATCAACTAAGAACAATCGAGTGTGCTCGACATCGTATCACCCGGTATTCATTTCAAAATTTTTCTAAAATATATTTCCACCCACATGTTCACACTCGCAAATTTCGATATTGTATTTATTATTAAATGTATTATTTTAGATTAAAATGCATGGAAAATAAACTAATTTATCTAGATAGATTTATCTAGAGAGTTTTATTTGCATAGGGTATACAACAACCGGTATACTAAATTTGTTGCCTTAAGGTCTTGTAGTTTTTAAAGGCGAAAATTTGCTTTATTTTTAGAAAAGACCGCTAAACTAGCGGAAAAATCTATAATCCGCTTAAATGTATTCACCCACAGAATCACAGTACTGTTTGTATGCCCAACTAAGGTGCGTTTCATATTCATAAGACACTTTGAAATAGCAAATTTAAACTTCAACCAAAATTAAAGAAAGCATTTAAATAAATGGTTTCTTATAAATATATGATCTAATATTAATTGGCTATCTGTAAAGAACCGTGATTGGCGCCAGTTCTCATGCATTCAGAAGAACCGTTATCTTTTGCATGACATGCTCTGTTTTCCTTAAATTTTTGCCGTTTCATAATGATAAGACAGTTGTTGAAAAATTGAGTTTAGTGAACTAAAATGTAATGAATGCGATTTTGTTTGATGTTTTATTGATAATCTAATCCATTTTAACAAATATGCCGCGAGGTATAATATTGTAGAGTGAAGATTAGGGAAAAATTTTGACCTCGAATGACCTTTACATATCATTATATCTAATTTCGCGAAAAATTAAGAGAATTCGATGCGTAGTCCGATTTTTTTTATAGAATTCAAGTAATTTCGTTAATTTGAAGATAACTGGTAAAAAACAATTGTGCTTTGCTTCTGAAAGATTATTGGTAAAGGTCAAAGTCACACCCGTTTCTTGCTCCAGTTTGGCCGCGTCTGTGGGCAAGAAAGCATGAAAAACCACGATTTTTGCACCCTACAGCTGAGAAAGGATACTAAGTTCTCGAAAATGTTGAAAGAACTACATCTTATGCCACGTCACAAGCAGGCGCGGCGTTAATTTGAGGAAGATCATCTTTCTACCCACAGGAACACATCAAGACATAAATCTGGTCCTTAAATTCCTCTGATTTACAATTTTTCTTTTCCAAATTATTTTTTCTGATGAAAAAAAGAAGAATCTTGATGGTCCTGATGACTCGCTATTCTATTGGAGCGATTTTCAAAAGGATCCAATTTACTTTTCTAAACGAAATATAGGTGGCGGTTCTGTTATGGTGAACAGTGCTTTTACATCGAAAGCCATGTTGGATTTACGGTTTATATCATCTCGAATGAAGAGCAAGAAGTACATTCGTGTATTAGAAAGCAGTCTCCTTCCTTATATTGAAGCAAACAGTGGAGTTCCTCTTGTTTTCCAACAAAACAACGCTCGCATTCATGTTAGCAGAGAGAAAGAAACGCTTATTAACTGATTGCTCAATCCAAACAGTGAACTGCCTGGCATGTTCCCCGGATGTAAATCCCATTAAAAATGTGTGGAGTACATAAGTAAGACGGGATAACGATGAAAAAACGAAAATTTAACGCTATTGACGAACCTTAGACGGCAACTATGACCGAATGGGGTAAGCTGGATCCCAATCTTTTTAGAAAGTTATACGAATCGATGAAAAACAATTTTTTTTGTATTGCTAAAGGTTGGGGTGATCCCATTGACTATAAAAAAGTTTAATTTCTGCACATTATCCCAAAGAATTGCCAATGAATCAATTTGTTAAATCATTATTGAAAAGTGTCTTATATTTATGAAACGCCCAAATATTACTTTTTCCTTAATTAATATTATTTGCAAAAACTAACCATCCTAAATTCTACTAAAACTTGTTGGTTTTATTGCTAAGAATATTATATAAAAAAACAACTTCGATAAAAAATGTATTTTCTGAAATATTAACAAAAAATGGGGTGTCTTATGATTATGAAACGCACCTTATATACATACAAGTCGAACTTTCCTAACTCGAATTACCATTATCCAAGAAAAAAGTTTGAGTTATGGAGACTTTACCACTCAATTTAGTTAAAGTTAGGGAGAATTCCAGTTATAGACGTTCGAGCTATGGAAGTTCAACTGTATTAATATCCTTGATTTTGATTGATTAATAATTCATACACATATTCAATTGAGTATTTTTGTGGCTTGCTTATAATGTCGTTACTAGAGTTTCACCTCGTTCTGGGTTAGTCTATGTTACACACACTATCCAACATACAACGGTGGCCAAAAGTATTTTGGCACCCTTTAAAGTTAGTTCTAGCCAAATTGTGAGCTTACTTCATGGAAAGTTTGGTATCAATGGAAAGGTCTTTTGAATTCCTTTCGAATGATGTAGTACTTTCCTTAACCCATTAAGTACCCATTGAAATTTTCAAATATTTGTAAACGTCAACTTTTTTTCTCGGTTTTTTAAAAAAAATGTTTTGATGCAGAAAGTTTCTTTAAACAATTTAATTAGTAACTGCAAAAAAAAATTTTCAAATATCTCTTCGCTAGGTATTTCTTATAATTTTTTGAAAATGGCGAAAAAGGCACTTTTTGCATAAAAATGAGGAAAAAGTGCCTTTTTCGCCATTTTCAAAAAAATATAAAAAATACTAGCGAAGAGATATTTGAAAAAGGCACTTTTTGCATAAAAATGAGGAAAAAGTGCCTTTTTCGCCATTTTCAAAAAATTATAAAAAATCCTAGCGAAGAGATATTTGAAAAATTTTTTTGCAGTTACTAATTAAATTGTTTAAAGAAACTTTCTGCATCAAAACATTTTTTTTAAAAAACCGAGAAAAAAAGTTGAAAAAGTTGACGTTTACAAATATTTGAAAATTTCAATGAGTACTTAATGGGTTAAGGAAAGTACTACATCATTCGAAAGGAATTCAAAAGACCTTTCCATTGATACCAAACTTTTTATGAAGTAAGTTCACAATTTGGCTAGAACTAACTTTAAAGGGTGCCAAAATACTTTTGGCCACCGCTGTATATAACACGCATTTCAATATGGTACAGGGTATAAAAAACTGCATACTGCATTTAAGTCAAGCCGTCTTTAATATTGCGAATTTCCAGTTGGAAAATGCACAAAAACAGCCAAAAATACAAATGAAATGAAGTCTAAAGATCCCATTTTCAGCTACTATTTTCATTTTAAAATAATAATTAAGATAATGAACTTCATTTTAAGATTATCCATTCAAGCTTAGAATATTTCTGATATGACCTAGGAAAAGATAAAGGTATAAATTTATTGACATTGTTCTCATAGTCATAGGCATAGTCATAGGGGAAATTCCACTCGGACTCATCGTCTATGTTCCATAACTGGTCAATGGCCGGCAGATTGGCTCTAGCCTCTAGCCTCGCGCAGCTTTGATAACGAGCACCTTGCATGCATATTGTCTTAAGTTCACTCCTATATGTAGGTAGGTTTGTACATATTGATACATGATATATATAATTTTAATAGGTACATTCACTTCCAGCATTGCAAGTGCAGTCCCAAGGTGAATACCATAATCGTTCGCCTTGAAATGCCTCTTCGGAGCATCAAGGATTAGTGTTAGCCGGTCTTATCGAGCATGTTTAAGTCGACTTCAGTTTGCACAGTAGTTTTTTCATAATTTTATTTTTTATGGAGCTCATAAATGATCGATTCGGATAAGATAAGCTTGTCGAATATTGTGTTTTATTGGCTCATCTTCAAAAAAAACTACACAACAACGTCGATTAAAAGCACGTGCTCCAATAACAAATATTTTCACAATTTTATATTAGTTTTGTTTTTGTGTGAGGTCTGAGGTTCACTTAATCTCTCGAGCTATATATATTTATATATTATATGGTATACGCTATTTTAACAAATCATCCTCAATGCTACAGCACAAACACGAGACTTTCGACATGATTTTTTTTGTGTCTCTCTCTCTGTCTCTCTCTCTCTCTCTCTCTCGTTAGAATAATTCTTATTTTGGTAGTCGTAATACATATATAAATATATATTCTTAAGTTGTTAGTTAATTTGATGAATAATATTAAGTTTTACATATAAATTGTTTTAAACATAGTTTTTGCGTTCGGCACTGTGCGAATCAGTGAGTTTTATTTGGTATGAAGAATTGAGAAATTTTACCGCAATGTGCCGAGTGCCAAAATTTTGTTTAAAATAATTTATAAAGGCACTTATTCGTAATTTTCATACAATAAGTGCCTTTTAAAAAATTATAAAAATATAAGCGAAAAGATTTTAGAAAATTTTTTTTTGCAGTCACTCCTAAAATTGTTTGAAGAATGTTTTTGCATCCCAACATTTTTTTTTTATAATCGAGGAAAAAAGTTTTGAAAGTTGACTTTTTTTAAAATTCGAATATTTCAATGGGTACTTAATGGGTTAAGGAAAGTTATGCATCATTCAAACGAAATTTAGATGACCTTTCCAAATTTATTTTTTAAATTTGAAGACTTGACTTACAATAGCTGTTATAGTAAAAGAAAGGGTGTACTTATTAATTTGGCCAGTAGTGTATGTAACTAACGATTCCCTATCCAAAACAAGCAACAAAATTATTTTTTTAAATTCAAGTAGAAAATGCTTTATTTATTTATTAAGTATGTAGTTCATACATATGTACATATGTATTTTCGATATTATTGTTCAATTAACACAATTTTTGATTTTACTAAAAAAATTCTTACTGAACCCCGATACTTAAAATATTTCCGTGATTACCGAACTTCTGACACCGCATTGGATTGAATTTATCCATGATTCCCGGATTTTCGTTGTGTGTGTGACAACTTAGGTCGGATTAAATGAATTTAATTTGTGGTAGGTCGCATTCAAAAACTCTCTTTCAGCAAGTCCTTATTTTTTTTTAAATCTTCTTAAATTGTAGTAGTAGTAGTAGTAGTAGTAGTATCTTTATTTAATAGATATTTGTTTTTTTTTTTTTCTTGGCATAAGTATAACAGTTAATTTTTATATATCGTTAACAATTATTAAATAATGATAATGTTTAAATCAGCATGGTTTACAACCGTCAGCTGATCACCATACGCACACCAGTGCCACACATCCCAAAAAACACCTGGCTTTCCCGGGCATCCCCGGATACCTGATCATTTTTTGTGTAGCTCCGATACGCGCAATAGTGTCTCTTATCCAAATTCCTCTAATATTTGTAGCCTATATTTTTGAGCATCATTTAGGTAGCCAATGAGACTTGGCCAACTTTCGCCATTCAGCACTCGTTGGAATTTTTCGAAGTCTAGCTGGTCCTTGTTCCAATATATACGACGAATCTCTTGCAGTATAGGACATGTTGCAATAAAATGAAAGGATTCTTCACGTTAAATTGTATTCATTTTATTTATTTATTATTTATAATAGATTGTTAAGCGACAACTATAAGCACTTAATAACGTTTTGTAAGCTCACACGATTTTGTCTAAGCCAAGTGTAGATGCTTTATAAACTTGGTAAATGAGACTTTTAAACAAATATTCGTATCATAAAAAAGGCATAACTTGATAAACTGCAAAAAAAGGGATTTCTCATTACAAAATGTGCTGCATTCAAATTGGAGATACATATCTTTTTATATTGATTTGATTTCTGCAATTTGTTTTTAGCTTTATTTTCTTTGTTGTTAGATTTGCGATTGTTCAGTTGCCAATCAGATGTCATTGTCATTCGTTATTGTTTTCAATGAGTGCATCGAGTATGAATATGTACATACATACATATGTACATTGTACAAACTTATATACATATATATGAATATTCTCTCGATACCCCGCTACACGGTTTTCCCTTGCTACATAAGCTAAGTCCGATGACGTGTATGCCGAGAAGTAATTCATGCAAATTAGCTGACAAAACGTGAGATACACAATCACACATACATATGCACATACATTTATAGGCAGACACAAGCATATACATATGTATGCACATCGTACATACATACAGTGCTTGACATTTAACAATAAGCGGTAAATTAATGGCAGCCGTTTTATTTTGCCTGCCCCAATATAACAAAAACAACAACAAAATTAATAGGAAGGACAGCAGACAATAACAAAACTTTAACACAGTGCTGCCTAAAAGCAGGCAACGACTCTTAAGAACTTTAAGAGCTTGCAAGCGCAGAGAAGCCAAATGCGCTGACTGCTTGCACTAGTCCCGTTATGAGCGCGGGACAAGGGCACAGTGTTGCCATTTTAGTTATTTTATAGCTACAGCTTAAGGTATTGCCACTAAGCAAACAATACATAGAGGCGTCAAACAAGCATTTTTTTGAGCGCAAACGCTTTGTATGCAATGGAACCCCAGAGACTTCGGCAAAAGCCGAACGCTATTTTCAATAAAACCCCAGAGCGGCAGAACGTTGTAGAGAGACAGAGCGCACACACGCAACAACGAAAAATGTTCAGTCTTTCTCGCTCATTATCGTTTCTGTGTGTCAGCATGCGCACGCTTCTTAGTGTGCGTGAAATGTAAACATGCGGGCTCGATCACCCGTTGCAACATACCCTGTTTTAAATACAAACACTTTTTCTCCTTTTATTTTATTTTTATTATTCAATAATTTGGTTGTTAATTAATATATACGCTGAAAAATTAAAAAATGATTGTTAAATAATAAAATAGGCATAGATAATGAGAAAAACTGTTTGTATTTAAAACAGGGTATGTTCCAACCGGTGATCGCACCCGCCGTTGCTTGTGTGCGCTCTCTCTCTCTGCTATGCTCAGCCGCTCTGGGTTTTTATTGAAAAGAGCGTTCGGCTTTTGCCGAAGTCTCTGGGGTTCCATTGCATACAAAGCGTTTGCGCTCAAAAAAATGCTTGTTTGACGCCTCTATGTATTGTTTGCTTAGTGGTATTGCCTTTTACTTAAAAGCCAGCAATTTGAAAAAAACATTTTGACTAATTATTCAAATTGCCCGATAAATCTTTAAACCTTGATTGAATAAAGAGGCTCAATGAGTTTTTAGCCAATTGCAACTTGGTTTCTTTTTATTTAATTTTATTATATGTATATAATATATGCAAACTTATATTATTATTATTATTATTATTTAAAAGCTTAAAATGTCGTTTGGGTATAATTTTGTCGTCCTAAATAAATTGTATATTTCACTTATAAATTAAGCTTAAATACTATTTTAAAACTTTCCATTTAATTTTTAGCAAGTGGTATCAATGTTTAGCTATTTCTAGTCACTTTTTGTAACCATAGTAGCTATTTTAGCCCTTGAATTTTTTGGCAACACTCCAAGAGCACATTGATATGTACATGCATATGTAGATGGGAGTGAGCGAGTGTAAGCGAGAAGGAAACATGTGATGCTGGCACACAGGTCACTGGGGTCGTTTGCATTGTTGTTGCTTTCTATTTAACATGCACTTGTTCATTGTGCTGCATTAATAATGTAAGCCGCTCCCTCTCCCTCTCTTTTTCTGTCTCTCTTTCACTGTATGTGAGCAGGGTATTGAGATAAATGTCGCACCTGTTGAAGGCTGCAACACGAGAGTAGGGACAGCTCAGATAACCCACAGATTGCACACGTGCATATGTACATACATACAATACATGTGTGTGTGTAAATGTGAAAGTACCGAACTAATTTCATATTTTTCGTAACATACAAAATAAAAGGCTTCGTTTGCTGAAACTATTGTTTCTAAGTTTATATGACAGCTAATCCAGATTAAACCAAAATCAGATTTTGTCATCAAGGCTGCAGCACATCAAAATTTTGAAAAAGGTTAGGCTCGAAGAATAGATAAAAAATAACTGTTTGCGTCGTGGACGAGAAACAGAAAGTCCCCAGCCGGACTTAAAATAAAGGATGGGTTAAAATCACTTATAAAAAAGTGCTTTGAGGAATGCAAATAACCTTAATCGATATCAATGAAGAGGACGTAAGCTGTCGTATAAACTTGATAATTGTGAGATGGACAACGCAAAAAGCTCTCAGTCTGACCATGCGACTAACAGAATCTTCTATTCGCCTTAAATAAATTGCAAATATTAAATGCACTCAGCCATTAAATTTATGGCTTACTGTACTTTCGCTTTTGCCACCACATTCGAAATACAACGCGGCACGTGTCGTGTCTCGTGCCAGTTACTCTGTCTACTTATAACTCTGCTCCCGCCCTCCCTATAGTCTAAATGTGTGTGTGTGTGTGTGTGTGTGTCTATGTGACAGGTGGTTATATCGATGCAACGCCGCCATTTGCATGTCCCTCAAAGTGAAATGCTTCTATCTCTGTCTGGCACATAAACTTACTCTGCCAGCCGTTCTTACTGAGAGCAGTTGGGTGCTGTGGAGGGGGAGGGGGGTCACGTGCCACGTGACAGTCGCTTAAACGTGGGTCGATCTTTTCGACTGCAGGTCACGGACACGGACACAGACCAGTGATACGATGACGCGGCACAGTGCGCAATCCAATTTGCTCACGTAATTAATTTGAAGGCTCGCGCTAATTTGGATAACAACAAACAATTAGTCAGTTTAACGCAATTTTGACACGCACACACGGAAGCCCCAGAGCCGGAGTCAAAGCCTTAGCCGACCGGATCTGACGGCGGAGCGACGACCGACGACCGACCGGTGAATTTGTAGTCCGTGCACCATTTGATGCGGCCGGTTGATTAGTTTAGCCGTCGCGACGGCAATTGCCTAACGTGGATGCGGACAGACAGGCGCACACGGCGACTGACGATGCCGCAGTGACCGTGGCATTTGCGCAACGGCCACCTGAGGATTTGGCGGCTCTTTTTTATTTCCATTTATTTATGCCAAGTATTTTGGCACGACAGCTTTTGCTTTTTAAATGCAGCGCCGGTGAGGAAGCTTTGGAGCTTTGAATGCAATGAAACCAGACACAGAAGCTCTCCTTCAAATGTAATCGAAAGCACAAAACGATACAGGATCTTCTCCTTACCACTCTAAAATAATAAAACAAACGCATTTATCTATGTTCATTTAATTTTATTAATTACATTTAATAGGATCAGATGACAATTACGAGTACATGTATATGAAGTGATGTATGAGGAATGAATAAAGTGAGTAAATGTATTAAAAAAGAGTGAAAAATGTGCGGCAGTCGCTTGCTCTTGCTCTTGTCTGTGGCAAACGGCAAACTATACCTCGCCACCGACGGCACCTTCTTCTTCTTCTTGTTCCTGTTCGTCTTCGTCTTCTTCGTCAATGCCGACCCAGCCGTCGTCGCTGAGCTCAGCGATGGTGTCGGTTTCATCGATCTGAGCTTGCACGCTAGTGGAGTCTTCGGTGGAGCCAGAATTGGTGTTGCTATCAATTGTTGCTTGTGTCCATCCAGGCATGTTGGCGCGCTCTTTCATTCGTCTTTGGGTTGCTTCTGTCTCTGATGACGTATCATCGCTGGCCGTCGATGGAGCCGTTTCGGTGACTGTAATGGTCACCGATGATGCCCTCCCAGCTTCAATTGCCTCATTTGTCTTTTTACGCCTACGTATCGCTTCATACTCCTCCAGATCCGAGAGCTTTAGTTCAATTTTCTGTAGTTGGCGCCTTAACATTTTTATTTTCCCACCAGAAATTGTGCGCGTCCCAGAAACAGTTATAATACTAAGCTGCCACCTAAAACGTGCGCTTTTTTTTAAAGAGCGCGGCGGAGATGCCATCTATCGAAAATTTAATTTTTAATTGTAAAAAAAATCGTTTATTAATATTTAGATAATTCATTTGCATTTATAGACATAGAAATACTATTTATATAGACCTGAAAACAGTTTATATTTAGCAAGTTCATAAGAAAATGTTTTAATGTAAAATATTTAAAAATAAATCGATTTCTTATTGACGATAACATTATCGACCGTCCGCCGCCGCCATTGTTGACGTCTATCGCTGCCAAAGAATTCAATTGGTTTGTTTTAAGCAACCAACAAGTCGGTGAAGGAAAAGCGCGACGTGCACTTGGCGCGGTTCTCTGGCTCACCTGCGTCATCTAACATTTTCGGCAACAGCTGTGAGCGTGACTTCTTATTGTGCATTGACGATTGGCTGTTTGCCGCCGGCTATCGGTGCTTGTTCTTATGTGTTGTTGTTGACTCTTGTTTGTGCTTGTGTCAATAACGACGGGCAGCGGGCAGAGGGAGAACCAGAGGGGCAGCAGTTGTGCTGATCTGGCATAGCCCGCGGCACACGGAACGAGGTACGAGAAGCCGGCGACTAGTGCTGAGAGAGTCGTCGTCAAGAGTGGTTATTTGATTCCAAATGAGCAGAGCAAATAAGGAAATTATGAACGGACGCAGCATACGCATCAATCGGGTGCCCGCCACCATAACGGTCATTCTGTTAACCATCGTCTTGGTATATTTTCTCAACTTCCACAAGGAGGAGCGACCAGCCATTTATGGCATGCTACGCAGCGACAATCGAGTGAATCTGCGGAAGATGCTTATTGCCGCCATTCAGGCGGCGCAGCGCGGTGGCTTGGAGATTTTGGATGTGGCGCACTCGCGCCAGCTGAAGGAGCGCAGCAAGGGCAAGACGGCTGAAGGTGTCAACGATCCCTTCACAGATGCAGATGGTCGCTCGCACTGTGTGATGAAGCAGGGCCTCAAACGCATCTTTCCACGTGTGCAGATTTTCTCGGAAGAGGATAAGGAATACTGCAAGGATGCGCACAGCTTTGATCTGGATCCCACGGTGCTGC
>JBAMBL010000804.1:0-18440 GCA_037043405.1 Drosophila subquinaria
AAAAGCTATATTGATTGTGACCTTTCTGTGACCAAAATACCGAAAAAAAAGAAGAAGAAGCAGAAAAGTTATACACAATTTTACTTAAAATTATCCAAACTATGAATAAAATATGAAGGGACGCACAAGTAGTGTTCTTAGCAATTCAGATAAGCGGGTGATTCTGCGGCAAGCTTCAAATTCTCATGGCTCGGTGGACAAGATCAGGTCGAAAGCAGGTGTTAATGCGAGAAAAACTACCGTAATGAGGGTTATTTCGAAGCGGAACACCTTAAACCAACGGTGGGCACGAAATCTAAATTCAACAACAACAGCCCTATTAGAGTCTACCTAAGTTGGGAGCAGCCGCTGCTCCCGGAGCCACTGCGTGCCCACCGCTGCCTTAAACGTTTGAAATTTAAAAAAATAAAACCCACTCAACCCCACAGGTAAAGAAGCTCGATTGACTTTTTGCCGCGGTAATATGTCATGGACCAAGGAGCGGTATCATATATGTAGGCTTTTCTGATGAAATAAAGTTTAATTTGAAAGGACCAGACGGCTATAACTATTATTTACATGATTTAAGGAAAGAGACTCATCAGTTGGAGCGTTTGCACAGCCGAGTGGGCGCGGTTTCAGTTTGGGGAGCCATATCTTACTATGGTACTTGTGAACTCCAATTCCTAAGTTTAAATATTAATGTAAAATCGTACTAAGGAGTTTTTGAAAATGCTTTTTCGCATTCGAAAATTTGTTTAATCATAGGCCATGAGCTTTCCAACACGACAATGCCCCAAGACACACTGCCAGTGTTGTAAAGTCCTTCATTGAAGCTAGAAATGTTACCATTCTGAACTGGCCACCATACTCGCCGGATCAGAATATAATAGAAAATGTTGGAAATGGGAGTGCGAATGGCTGCCCAGAAACGTTTTTGAGTCTGGAAAAAAATTTTCAACCAAAAGTGAAGTAATTGAAGCCATTCAGAGGGCGTAGGCTAAAATTTCCCTTGACTATATAAAAAGATCATGTGATTTACTTCCCATTAGGGTTTACGAGGTTATATGGGACAAGGGAGCCACAACACATTACAAAACTAATAGATATTTGCAGATAAACCTTTAATAATTAAATAAAAAAAAATAATCTTAACGTTGAAAGATGTTAAATATATTTAATAAAAATATGTGCTATTCAAGTGAAACAGAATTTTTAAGTTATTTTTATACTTTTTTGGCTTTTTAGTTAATTTTATATTAATTGTTGAACTTATTTAGGTTTTTTCATTTTTAATAATGAAGAATATTTATCACACTATAAATAGAAACTTTAAAACAATAGTGTTTCTTTATTTGGTTCAAAGATATTGACTAAGGAAATTAAGTGTATGGAGTGTGCTATTCAAGTGAAACGGAGTGTACATGTTTATCGATATACATACACTGAGCACAATATTTGTTTGAGCAACCGAAGTATTTGGTCTTATATGCATAGATGATTTGTAAAAAACACATTGTTTTTACTATTTTTTCGCATATTATTCCAAAAGTTAGCGTTACTATAAAAACTGGACCTTAAATAGCCGGTTAAGCATAGAAATAGAGTGTACGAATTATTGTTGGGTTGACTGTATAAGCCGTTGTCATTATGAACAGCTGTGAAGTGAAGCTGCAGCAATGCCCCACATAAAAAGAGAGGATGAGAAAGAGGAAGAAGAAGAACTTTCAACGCAACCCTATAAAGCTGTGACTCAAAATTGGCTAAGTGCGAGCGAGAGAGATGAACTGTGTTGCGACTGTGGCTTTTTATTAGTATTAATTGTACATTGCTTTTGCATTGCATTCTGATTGCTGTTAATGTGCAGAACAATGAAATCATAAATTGAAAACGGCAGCTGGAACAACAACAACAACAACACCACTCGTCCCCATGGACTGACTGAGTGCCCCACTGTGGAACGTTTACAGCTTCTGAATTTGGAGCAACGATCGAGGGTCAAAACAGAACTTTGTGCGCGCGCGCACGATTCAGCAGAGGCAAAACCTAACAAAAAAAATATGTACACATGTGTATTTACATATGTATGTAAGAACATACATACATATATGCACACAGAAATGTTCTTTTGTACGCATATTATTTAATTTAGGGCAAGCAGAGCTAAAGCTTTAACGTCTTGGTGCACACACACACACACGTTGGTAGCAATTTTTGATCATACATGTGTACACACACATTTCCATAAATACATATTAATGTATTACGAATATGTACATATGTATGTTTGTAATTTTCTTATTATAAATTGTTATTGTTTCATTTATATTTCACTTTTTGTCATGTTTGTAGCTTTCGCATTTCGCACATAGAAACAAACAAAGCATAAACACACGCGCACACATACACGCACTCTGTGGAGAGCAACAATTGGCTCACAAAAAATACAACAAAAAAAGGAAAGAACACAAAACAAACACGTCTGATGACAAATGCAATTTAGAAGCCGATTTTTGACAGCTGAACGATTCATAAGCTTCCTATGCACATATTTTTATATTAATATATTTATATATACGTATGATAACATTTGTATGTATGCACACATGTGCATGTATTGCCCGTTATTTACTTTAAACTTTTGCCTTTTTCGCTTTGGCTGTCGCTCGCTCTCGCAGCGCCTTAAACTTGCTTGCCCGACTGTTCTTTAAATACTAAAAAATTATTGTGGGCCACAAATCTACCTTGCGCCGACGGCACCGACGCTTTTGTTGTGCGCTACGTGCCTATCTTTCTCTTCTTCTTATTCTGCTCTCCATCTCGCCATCGCTTCTGTGGCGCTCGTCGACTCCAACATCTCTCTCGCGCTTTCAAAGCCGCATGCATGGGTGTGTGTGTGTGTGTGTGTGTGTGTGTGTGACGTGTGAGTGAGCATTTGTCCCATATGAACTTTATGAGTTTTGTTGTTGGTTTTTTTTTGTTTGCTTTACCCGTTGTTCACTAAATATTCCTCTTTTTTACTACAGGGCGCTCAGTTCTATGTACAACATATATAACAATTGAAAGGGAGAAAAAGGCCTCGGATCTCAATGATGGAAATTCTTAGTTTTCCTGTTTGCCAGATGAAAGTTAAGTTAATTAAATTGTTTATGATTTTGAAAACAAGTCAATAGAGAGCATTCGTGATCGTTAGTAGTGTGATCGAATCATTCAGATAAGTTCGTTTGAGTTCCCATTTAGTATACGCTGGCCAGTGATGCCATTTTAACTATTTTAGGTGGTTTATGTCTGTTTCACACAACAGACAAAAGGTGGCGCCAAAGCTTTTCAGAAGTGTGGCCACTATGAATGTATATAAAAATAATACTTGCAATAATAAATTCATTATTTACTAAATTATCTACTTTTATGTTATGGTTTATTTATTTAAATGCGTCTTGCAAATAAAACCAAATGTATAAACATAAATTTTTTGATTCTAATCACGGGCCCGACCAATTTTAGATCCGAACGGACCATAGCCTGTGGCGGTCAGGCGATAGTTATCGTTTAAACTTAAAGGTCAGAGCAACTGAACTATATGATGACCAATTCATTGATTCATCAACAACTTTTACGACTAAACTTCATTGATCCTTTAATTTAAGGATGAACAACTTATTTTAATGGCAAAAAGTTGAGCCGATAATTCGATTGCGTCTGTTAAGCTCAACAGCAGCACTGAACAGCTGCTGTTAGTGCCAGATTTTCTGCTAATAAGATTTATGGTATTTTAGTTTTCTAGTATTTTAAGTACATCGGGCTGCCAACTTGTTGCAAAAAAATTCTGCACAAACGAAATTGCACAACACTTAAGAAAAATACATATATACATATACATATATACGTAACTTATACAAATTAATTGAAGGAAAATTGGAAAACTAAATGCAATGACCAAAGCGAATGTATTTAATCACATTTCGCTTATACTTTGATAGGAATGCATTGCAAGTGTAAATATGTAAAACGCAACGCGTGTGCAGTGCAAGGCGAAACATAGCAAAGCAAACAATACCATCAGGCAGGCAACAGCAGCAGCAGAGGCCGATCTGACGTGAAAGAAAAACTACGCATGCAGACGAAAAATGCCGCAGCCGTGTTGATAAATTAGCAAAAAGTGTTTAATTGCAAAAGTAAGCGGCATAAATGTAAGGAAAACACAAATTTCCATGGTTTTATCATATTTTTTACATGCATTTGCATTTGGTGCTGGCTGGCGAATGTGTAAGTGTGTGTGTTTTAGTGTGCGGGTGTCAGTATGAGTGCGCCGCAGCCGCACAGCGAGAAAGAGCACGCACCATAGTCGTCTACATATAACTGCTTGCTATCAGTGTGTGCGTGTGCTTGTGTGTGCAATGTGCAAGCAAAACAATTTATAATTGTAAAAAATTGCCTTAAGACTTAAGTGACCCATATTACATAAAAATATACAATTAAAAATGAATTTGCTTTTCTAAGGGCCACAAAAATTGCAAGCAACTTGCTGTAAAATAGCAACAACAACACAGCGATTGCGGCTGCTGCCAACAGCAAATTCGTTGTCGATGACGATGTCGCAGCGCATCGTGTGATTTGCTTTTTGTATGTGTTTGTCCGCACCCAAAAAAAAAAAAACAGATCGAAACAAATAAACATAAATTAAATCAAATAAATTAACGAAAACGAACAGGCTATCATAATAAGACACAAAGCCGTCAAATTAAATTAATAAGCAACGGTACACAAAGCAAAATTGACTGCTACTTCTAAGCTCAAAAACCAAAGCGATGAGTGAAGAGACAAAAAGTCGGGGCGAATGCAAAATAACAACCGACATCGAACATACACGCACACACACATGCATGTGCATATATGACTGTGTGTGAGAACGAGACATGGCTGACTCTGTGTGCGAGTGTGTATGAAAAATAGGCGTGTTGCCGTTTCGCTTTTAAACAAAAAAGAATTCCAAACAAATCAAATACATAGTTTGAACAATTAGCACAACGATTGCAAAATGCTAAGCTAAAAGTTCATTCAACAAATCGCATGATTTTCGCTGCAACACCAACAACAGTGACAAGAGAAGGAAAAAAAAATGCCAAGTGCTGCAACCCTTTTTTTTTTGTCTGCATGCGGCAGCTGGGCAATAAATAAGTACCGCTAATAATTTTATGCCCATTTTGAATTACGCTGGCATATACATACATACATATACAAACTACATATATTATACTATATAGATAGATATATACATATGCACGTGTGTTTATATCGTCTGCTCAACAAAACAAAAGCTCAAACAACGAACTTTTAATTTGAAGCTCGAAACATGAATAAGATTGCCACAGATATATATATATTTATATGTGTGTGTGTGTGTGTGTGAGGAGTCATGCGACGGACTCGACTCTCTTTGGCATTCAAATCTGCGTATCTAGATGATGCACCGTTATTCGCCCCCTCTCTCAGTGATGATGAATGACGGATTTGGTGAAAATAGTGCCAAAAGAGCTCAACAAAAAGAAAAATAAAAAAATAACACATATTTTTGATAAGCGGCTTCTCTTTTGGCCCTTGTTCTGGTCGTGTGGAATATTGAATGAGATATGAGTTAGAGTTGTGTGGTTTTGTTCAGAATAAGTCCAAATGAACCGGTCATTAATCTGAACGAGTGAACTTATTGGTCAGCTGGAACTAAGATTTATTTTACTGTTTTTAGCTTTTATACACAACTACAATTAGTTTTATACACATACATTACAAAATGTTCTTAGATTTATATTGTGTTTTTAAATTCAATGCCAAAGTTTACTCAAACCAATAAAAAAAAAAACAAAAACAAATTAGATGAAATCATTAAATTTAAATAAATGAACAATGGATCAGAATAACTGATTTAGCTCACGGCGATGGAACGATTGAACTTATTCAGAAACTTGAACTAAAAACCTCAACTCTAATATGAGTGTGCGTGTAACTGTGCGTGTAATCAACGCGAAATCAACGAACGAATGAACAAGTGAGTGTGTGAATCACTTGATCGATTTGAATGCAAAACAAAAAAAAACATATTAAACTGTTCTATACATATGTATGTGTGCATTGACAGACAGTTTTACCTGCAATTATTTGTAAACTCTCAATTACTTTCGTTTTAGAGCCAAAGGAGATTCTTGCATGTGCAGAGTTGCAGGACAGACAGAGAAAGAGAGAGAGAGAGAGAGAGAGATATTGAATAATAACAACAACTGATCAAAAGGGAAAAGTAAATAGGAAGAAAAACAAACGAGTTGCACAACTGCTGAGGGAGAGAGAAGGAGCGTGAGAGTTGGTGGGAGGCATAACATGAATAACAGAGATGCCATCGGCACGTCCTGGTAGTCTCAAAGATCCGGAAATAGCCGATCTATTCAACAAGCATGATCCGGAGAAGATCTTTGAGGATCTGCGCGAAATTGGCCATGGCTCGTTCGGCGCCGTCTACTATGCCCGTTGCAATCTCAACAAGGAGATTGTGGCCATTAAGAAGATGTCGTATACGGGCAAACAGAGCCAAGAGAAATGGCAGGATATACTCAAGGAGATACGGTAATATTCAATGATATTCGTAACAATACTCACACTCATATTCAATAATCAATAATCGTAATTGTGCAGGTTTTTACGTCAATTGAATCATCCAAATACCATTGAGTACAAGGGCTGTTATCTGCGTGAATCCACAGCCTGGCTGGTAATGGAATATTGCGTCGGCTCCGCCTCGGACATCATCGAGGTGCACAAGAAGCCATTGCACGAGGATGAGATCGCTGCCATCTGTCTGGGAGTGCTCAGTGGATTGAGTTACTTGCACTCATTGGGACGCATCCATCGGGACATCAAGGCGGGCAATATACTGCTGACGGATAATGGCGTTGTCAAGTTGGCCGATTTTGGCAGTGCGGCCATTAAATGTCCGGCGAATAGCTTTGTGGGCACGCCATATTGGATGGCACCGGAAGTCATACTGGCAATGGACGAGGGTCAATACGATGGCAAGGTGGATGTCTGGTCTCTGGGCATCACATGCATTGAGTTGGCCGAAAGGAAACCCCCATACTTCAATATGAATGCCATGTCCGCACTTTATCACATTGCACAGAACGAGTCGCCAACGTTGCCGGTAACTATCGATCACTCATGTTAATCATTGAGCCAACAAACATCTATCGATCGAATCAATTCTCAATTTATCTCAACAGAAAAATGATTGGTCCGATACATTCTGTAATTTTGTGGACCTCTGTCTCAAGAAGATGCCCGCGGAGCGACCCTCATCGGCCAAACTGTTGCAGCACGCCTACGTGACGCGTCCGCGATCCGAGACCGTGTTGCTGGAGCTGATTGCACGCACCAAGTCGGCGGTGCGTGAGCTGGACAACCTTAACTATCGCAAAATGAAGAAGATACTCATGGTGGACACCTGCGAAACGGAGAGCGCCGTCGGCGACACCGATGATCAGCAGGACGATCACGCTGGTGGCGACAGCAGCAAGAGCAATAGTATTACTTCCGAACACTCCATACACTCGGTGGGTGTATCGGCGGCCAGTAGTCAGGTGAGAGATTCACGCCTTTTCCCAATAAGTCGATCCAAACAGCGAAAGAATATCAAAGATTCCCATCTGGAAATATATACAGTTTTTCATTTGGCATTTTTCTATATTTTTACTTTGACTCAAAATTGTTTTCATTATAATCCAATTTCAACAATTTGGCATCGCTAATTGACATGTTGATATCGAGCTCGTATTTCAAGTATTGCAAATTCAGTATAAATTCCAGGGCTGCAAATCTGTTCTGAACCAAAACTTTCCCAAATCTACCCCTCGAACCTGAAAGACAATTCAGTTGCCATCTATAACAGTGGCGGGCACGTAGTGGCTCTGGGAGCAGCGACTGCTCCCAACTATTTTTCTGCCTATTCAGCGCCGTAAAGTCGCACAAAAGACTCGCTGTTGATATTGTTTTAGTTATTGTTGTGCTCCCGAACTCAGATCTCGTGCCCACTGCTGATCTATAATATTATATTAGCTTAATTTAAAAACGGGAAGAATATTTCGGCTAAATCCGCGAACCGAGCCAAAATCTTGATCTATGGCTTGAAGCCTCGAACCAATCCTTCTTCAATATTTTGGGCTTGTAGCCCTGATAAATTGTAATATTTATGAAATCCATGCAAATTTGGGCACAAAAAAAAAGCAAAAATAATCAAAACTAATTGCCAATTGTCTGACTATATTTGCAGAGCTCCTCGTCGAATTCCATACCGGCTGCAGCGCAAAATCATCATCATCATATGAAGGCGCATCATCATCATCAGCAGCAGGCAGCGGCTGTGGCAGCCGCCATGCAGCATCAGCGTGAGTTGCAGCAGCAACAGCATCTGGGCAACTGGTCAAATGCACAGCAGCAGCAGCAACAACAGGCGTCGGGAGGTGGCGGCGGCGCCGTGTCCCGCAACTCGTCGCGTCATCGCAACCTGCCCCCGTTGCCGAACATAATGCACAGCATGAACAACAATGTGACACCGACGAACTCGGCATCTGTGGTCCCGGCACCGGCACCAGCGCCCGCCCCAACCCCGCCCATGTCAGCGATGCCTACCCATCTGGGCATGGTGGGACACGGGGCTCTGGGCAGTGGCAACACTGTTGGTGGTAACAGCACTGGTGGCTCCCCAGCTGGTGGCGATCATCGTTTGCCAGGCCTCGGACCGCGATATCTATCGACTCCGGCAGCTCAAGCGGCCGTTTATGCGGCAACATCGGCATCCTCGCAGCAGGCCATCTCCAATGCGGTCAACGATCATGGCCCCAACAATTTTGCAACCATTCGAACCACAAGCATTGTGACCAAACAGCAAAAGGAGCATATGCAGGTGCGTCAATTCGTTGTACATAAGCATAGATACAAGATACATATGCAAACATACATACATACAACACTGTAGTGTGTATGGTACATGCAACAACAACAATAAACCATTTAAATATAACGTTATGCTGTATGAGTGTGTGCGTGTGCGTGTGTGTGTGTGTGTGTGTGTGTGTGTGTGTGTATTCGAATATTTAGTATAGCTGTAGTGTAGATTCAGCTTGATATCAACATAATTATCGTTACAAAAAGGTCGTTTGCTATCAAAATGTATCGATTACCATCTCACCGCTCAGCTTTCATTGATTCCATTTCAATTCCTCTCTCCCTCCCTCGACCTCTTTCTTCATCTTTCCTGTGTTCTGAGTGTATTTATGTCCTGTCTGCTGCCCCCGCCCCCGCCCACGCTAGTCATAGTTGCCATTTCCCGTTGCTTTTGCTCGTCGTTCTCTTGTTCGTTCTTTCGTTTTTCTTCCAATCGTTTCGTTCTAACTTTTTGCTCTCTACTACATGCAATCTTTGTTGTTGTTTATTGTTTCTATTTCTACTCTCCCGCATAACAAATAGGCGCGCTATAACTGCTGTTCCCATCTGTGTGGCAGCAGCGATTGTTGCTCTTGTTTCTTCTGCTTCTGCTGCGGCAACGAGCCGGATGCTGATGACATTGGTGGCCATGATGACAGCTACTTTCACAAGGGCAAGATTTGTGAAAGTCCAATGCGAAGCCAAGATCAAAAACTAAATCATTATCCCTGTGTGATTTCCTAAAATACAAATAGATTATAATAGTAATTAGTGTGCATGCACGTACATGTGTATTTATTATTGTATGTGCGTGTGTGTGAATTGAGTCCATGACAATAAAAAGCGAAATAAATATTTAAGTGATCAAATGTAATAAACAAAGATTTATTTGACACACACACACACATTATCGCCTTGACAGCGGAGCACCCACACACACATATTCCTACGCACACACACACATTCCTACGCACACACACGCACACGTGTCCATGTACTCTCATAGTCGCTCGTCATCTATTTGTAAGGCTCCTGTTGCTCGTACCGTTATATTTATTCGCTTTCTTATTTGCTACACACTCTGCTCAATTCGAACTGTCACTCAATCTCTTGAACTGCACTTGCACTCACACACTCTCATACTCTCAACTTGCAAGAGCTACATTCATATGTACATATGAAAAAGAATCAAGGCAGCGTTCGCCATTTGTCGCATATTGTTTTTTGTTTCATGACGTGCTATTTGAAATGGTTAAAGTTTATTGATAGTTAGTGTTTAATTGTTATTTTGTTTTAAACAGTTTAGTGAAACAGAGAGTGATAAAAACATTGTGTACAGCCCTAAATTTGCAAATATAAGTATGAAATTATATTGCTTTAGTTTTGCTCATTGCGAGGTTAAGTCCGATTGGGCGCTTAACACAAGTTTTGTAAGTTATTGTTATTGTAATGTAATTATTGTTGTTATTATTATTTAAATGATTGCACCTGACATACACATAAACATAGACACGTTGTTAATTCGCTTATGTTTCACATGTACATTTCTGTGTCGCTTGCAAATATATGATGAATGCAGGAGGAGATGCACGAACAAATGTCGGGATACAAGCGCATGCGAAGGGAGCATCAGGCCACGTTGCTGAAGCTCGAGGAGAAGTGCAAGGTGGAAATGGAAACGCACAAGACGGCGCTGGACAAGGAGTATGATAATCTTTTGCATAACTTTACCAGAGATCTGGAACGTCTCGAGGTAAGATTGAATCATGCCCGCCCGCCGCATTAATCCGTTTCAAGCAAACAACTTTTTGGTTGCAGGCCAAGCATCAGCAGGATTTGGAGCGACGCGCAAAGCAAACGACAACGGCCGAGAAGAAACTACATAAAGAGATTACACTGAAGCAGGAGGGAGATCGCAAGGTGCACGATTTGAATCGCAAAAAGGAATACAAAGCGAACAAGGAGCGCTGGAAACGGGAACTCTCCATGGACGAGTCAACGCCAAAGCGACAGCGTGATTTAACCTTGCAATCGCAAAAGGATAGTCTAAAGCAGCAGGAGGCAGAGGTGGCTGAACGCCTGCAGCAGGCCCAGAAGCAATACATTGAACTCGAGATGCGCAAATTCAAGCGAAGACGCATGACCATGTTGCACGGCCTCGAGGATCAGTTGTTGCGCGATGTAAGCTTAATAATTTAACAATACACTGTTACTGTTACTGTGACTGTATTTATTTATAAATTATCATTATCAGGAGCTGAGCAAGAAGCAACATCAGCTGGAACAGGCCCATGGCATGCTGTTGAAACACCATGAAAAGACACAAGAGCTGGAGTATCGCCAACAGAAGAGCGTGCATCAGTTGCGCGAGGAGCAGGTGAGTTAACATGCGAGTGCGATTTCGGGTTCGAGTTCGATACATCAGGCACTTGTTTTAACCAGGGATTAAATTCGAAACGAATATCGGTTTCAGTTACGATTTCGGTTATGTTCGCATTTAGGTTTTCGGTGAACCGGTTTTACCACTATGGTTTCGGTTCACAAAAAAAAAATTTTTTGTGAAAAATATAATTGTATTAATAATATAATAATATTATTAATATGATAATATTGATAATTTAATAATATTAATAATATAACAATATTAATATATAAAAATATTAATATATAGAAATATTAATTAAAGAGGCATTACTTTCTTATGCTTTCTTCACTTTATTACTTTCTTACTATGAAAATTCGATTATGAATATCACAAATAAAATTTCAAAATTAAACAAGAAAATTTAAATCAAAATGAAAAATATTTTTTTTTATGTATGAAAAACCGAAATTAGCCCTTACAAATTTAACGGTTACTAAACAGTTATTTTGGTTTACATAGTTTCGGCTTAAAGGTTTCGGTCAAATGAAAATTGACCGGTTAAAGGTTACGGTTTCGGTTAGGGTTTTAATCCCTGGTTTTAACAAAGAAAATATTACCTATTCCTGGTTTACTATAGTTTTTTATTGTTTTCTTGTTCAAATATTTTGACTAGCCAAAACTTATACAAAAGTCTTATCTTACCATTATTAAAGGCTTCAATTAAAAACTCGTAAAATCAAATTATAAGTCGTATTCTTAACTTGGAGTCTTTAAGAAATATAAGCGATTTTATTTTATTAAAATATTTTGGTCGACGTAAAATTAAAAACAGTTGAGATTCTGTTGGGTTCAGGGATTTTTGAACCGGGTTCACGAACTGATCCAAAATCTTGTTCTTTGGCCCAAATCATCGAATCGAACGTTTTCTGAAATTTTGGAGATTACGATTAACAAAAATATTTAAATTGTTTAATTTGTCAAATTAAATAATTGACTAAAAGAATTTTATATTGCAATAAATTAATGTGATTGGCAAGTGGTTTCTTATTATAATTATTGTTTACTAACTTTTTTATTCTCATTATTATTTTATTGTATTGGAGATACATTTATTTCAAAATATACATATAAGATATGTTTATGAGTTTTGTATTTTGGCAAACACAATTACTTGACTAACTCTAGATTAGATCATAAGAGTAATTCATATTGACAAATACATTGTACTCTTTGTCGTGCAGATAAACAAGCAACACGACACGGAGTTGCACAATCAAAAAGACTATATGGATCGCATCAAGAAGGAGCTGGTACGCAAGCATGCCCTCGAGCTAAGACAACAGCCGAAGAGCCTTAAGGTAATGTGGTAATGTGACGGAGGGAATCATCAACAAAATCCATTAACAATTGGAATTGTTATTACAGCAAAAGGAGCTGCAGATACGTAAACAGTTTCGCGAGACGTGCAAAACGCAAACGAAACAATATAAGCGCTATAAGGCGCAAGTGCTGCAAACGACACCAAAAGAGCAACAAAAGGAGGTTATCAAGCAGCTCAAGGAGGAGAAGCATCGCAAGCTGACGCTGCTGGGTGAACAGGTGAGAGGCATACAACTAGCTCTCTTTCTCTCTCTATCTCTCTCTCTCTCTCTCAAAAATTATAAACGATTTTCCCTCTATCCAAACAGTATGAACAAAGCATTGCCGACATGTTCCAAAGTCAAAGTTATAAACTGGACGAGAGTCAAGTGATCGAGTGCCAACGTACCAATGAACAATTGGAATACGAACTGGATATGCTCACAGCCTATCAGAACAAGAACAAGAAGCAGGCGCAGGAGCAGCGCGATCGGGAGCGACGCGAGCTCGAGAATCGCGTCAGCGTGCGGCGTGGCCTATTGGAGAATAAGGTAGCAATAACATTTTCCCTCCCCTCCCCGCCTTCACTCCAATTCATTTCGACTAATTTGTTCAAATTATTTTCCATGACTGGACAGATGGATGCCGAATTGCAGCAATTTAATCTGGAACGTGCCGAGCGCTTGCGCATGAAACACGAGAAGCATTCGAAAGAATTGGAAGCTTTTGATAATGAATCAGTAGCATTAGGTTTCAGGTACACACACAAACCGAACATATAAATTCTAGAGTTTTTCATCGTATGATCGAGGATCGAATGAAATAAATCAGGGGTGCCCAAAGTTGCCTTATGGATGTGCACGCGCCAATACAAATAAAAAAATGCGCACGCAGACATGAAATGATAATTTTTTCTTATTTCAATGTGTACACAGAAAAAAAATAGGAACATGTTTCTTAAAAAAAAACACAAGCGTCACGCGTTTCACAACGAAGTAAACTTCTTCTTTTTCGGTGTACTCCAAACGATAAGACAATAACAAAATACATTCGGATTAGCAAAAGCAAAACGATACAATGCAATTGTTTTTGTCTTGCCAGCAGGAAGCAGCAGAAAGTGGAAGGAAAGCAACAATGCAAGATTTGTTTTGTTTTTGACGGAAAGCGTAATATGCAAAATTTGTTTGTGTAATTTGCCAATGTGCGCCAGAAGCTTACCAATGTGTATTCTCACACACTTCCCATATCCTATGTGCAAAACAAAAACAAATGTGCATCGTGTGCATAGGCGATGGGCATCCCTGAAATAAATCATTGTCTATCCTTTATTATAATTTCTTTGCTTAACCGGTGGAACAGTGAACAGTGAACAGTAATTGCATTCCTTAAGTTAAATTACGATGATTAACTCTAGCACATTAAATGTATATGTGTTTGTCAGATACTGATTACAAATTGTATATTTACAGCACTTTATCACTAGCTGAGGTATCACGCGAGACCTATCCGGATGAGGAGGGTAGTTTGTCTGGTTCCATGATTAGTTTAGCCCATAGCAATAGTTCAACAAGTTTTCCGGCTGGTTCGCTATAGCATAGACAACAACAGCAACAACACCAACCATATAGTAATATGATCTATTATAATTTTAATGGAAATTTTAAAGCAAACACTACAACAGCATCAACAACAACAACAACAGCAACAGCAACAAAAAATAGAGCCCGACATAAGCAACTTTAACAACAATTAAAAATAGCAATAACAATAATAATGATCAATATTTAATACAAAAGCAGACGACGTTTTTGTAGCAGCATTAACAAACAACATATTATAATATAAACACAACAAATTTATATAAACAAACAATTGAATACAAGAACAACAACAACAACATACAAGTATTTTCTAACCGTTACGAAAAACAACAAAAGCATAAGCAATGACGCTGCAATAATTTTGTATTAAAATAAAAGGCAAAATCAATTCAAAGTAAACAACAACATAATAATAAATTTAACACAATATAATACAAATATAAAATGAATACATCATTTAAATGTAAGCCTTTATTGTCATGCATAAAAACAAAAAACAAGAAGAAAACAATCGTATAAAAAACATTAACACCGCAACAACAAAAACAAATCGACAGAAAACCACACAAGCAACAACAAAATTATCGAAAGAAAAAAATGATAAAAATGTTTAAGTTTTATTTAGAAATTTTGATATTATTACAATAATAATTTAATTAATTTCTTTGTTATCAAACAATTATCGGGAATTGCATAAACCAAGTGTTTCAAATGTATTTTGTTGAAAAGCCGTAAAATACTCGCAATTCCAAAAAAATTACCGTACGCAAAACAAAAGGACTATGGCAAAACGATAATGAAAATATATGAGAAGCAGGAGCTGGAGCAGGATAAACATGAGATCATGTATTTCCAGAGATCGTCCCGACTGCAATCGCAGTTATACACATAGAGAAAGAGAGAGAGAGAGAGAGAGAAATGATAATGATAGAATCGAGAGCAAGGAACTCCTTCTTTCCGAAGATGCCCATATCCTTGGAAGGAGCACAATTGATTCCACAATTGAATTAAAGGAAAATTGCTTGGCGCCATTTTTGCATGTTGTTGAATTCAAAATTTTCAATTTTTTATGTTACGTTTTCGTTCAGACTTGCTATAAACAAAACGATTAAGTAAAAAGTAAAATAAAACAAAACAAAACAAAAAGATAAATAACTAAAAGTAAGCCTATTATAGACTTAATTAATGCAAATTGCAAAATGCTTAGTCAAAAACAATAAAAATTGTATAGAAAATTAAATACATATGAATGTTTAATTAATTACAATTTATGTTTATGTGAGAAGTTCTTTTTTTGTTGTCCTATACATAATAATAAATATATATATATATATACACACACTTACACCTACACATATACACAGTTCCCCGGATCTTAAGATATAAAATTAAACATTTGTAGCAATAAACTTTTTAGTAAACAAACTGATAACAAATGATTCAATGCAAAAACAACAAGAAAATTAGAAGAAAAGAAAAAAAAGAGAACAAAACATTTTTTCCGTTAGCAATTAATAATTTTATCAATCGATGAAGTCGTGAGGGAATGATTTTGATATGTATGTATGAACAGAAAGAAACAGTCGAAAATGATAAGCAAAATAAACTGACCATGGGGTGGCACTAATATGATATAGTACGAGTATATTCGAATATTGTAATGATTGTATTATTCCAGTTACTTTTACCACATCGATTTATCAACAAAAAACAAACAAACATTAAAATCGAGAAAACAATAACTGAAATTAACAAAGAAAATAACCTTCTTATAACGTGGGTTGAACAGAGACAGAAACAGTTCGTGATGAGAGTGAAAAGAACGGAAGAGTGCGAATGCGATGGATGAGGAGGAGTAGGAGAAGGAGGAGAACAGAACACAGAACATACATATGTAATATTTTTTATGTTAATAAAATTGTTTTTTTTTTATAATTATTATTATTATTAATAAATTGTATTTTTGAAGTGGAAAACGAATAACAATTTAATTGATACACGTCAATAAAATAAAACATAAAATAAAAATACAACAAACAAACAAACAAAAACAATATGAACATATATTATATACATATATGAATTTTTAATATAGACATTTACATTCATACAATGTAAGTATTATGAATTATAAACTATTTTTGATTTATGACCGTCAAAGAGAAATGCGATATGAGATTCTATAATGTTGTGTATTGGAAATTTGATGAGAGTAAGTCCAACATAAATATTTGTGTAAACGAATCTATAGAATCGCTAAAGAGAAGATACATCTACAAAGTCGTACAATACTTTTATAAGGCTGTCGTACTTGTCTCCAGGTAAATTAACTTCAACATTGCACACTCATTGAAATGACACAAATTATTGACAGAAAATCAAATTTGTTTTCTGCTTAAATCTGCAAAAAATATTTTTTTCCAAATTGAGATTTGAAGGACATTTGACATTTGACTGTCTTTTCTAAAACCATAAAAAAAACCTCTTTACGAGGTAAAAGTCTAGTGACGAAAACATTTTCATGCCCCAAAATTTCTGATATCCAATTTTGTGACGAATAATATTAAGTTTTACATATAAATTATTTTAAACAAAATTTTTGCACTCGGCACATTGCGCTAAAATGTATCAATTCTTCATACCAAATAAAATTCTTTCACTGTTTTGCGCAGTGCCGAATGCAAAAATTTTGTTTAAAATAATTTATATGTAAAACTTAATATTATTCACACAAAATTGGATATCAGAAATTTTGGGGCATGAAAATGTTTTCGTCACTAGACTTTTACCTCGTAAAGAGGTTTTTTTTATGGGATATCAGAAATTTTTGAATAAGACATCAGAAATTTTGAAATTGCAATATTTTGTGACAGTATAGCTTTGTCAACTTTGATTATTGTTTGTACAAGCTATAACAAATTGTCTGGCAACACTGGTCCCTTTTACAAACTTTGCTGCTGCTGTCCTATTCCCATTCTAAGTAAAATGTATATATTCAGCTAACAGGTAATTTCCGCATTACGCTGCAAGCAGTGTGAAAGAGCCCTTCAAAATACCTTTTCAACGATATATAGATCGCATCTGTAGCTTCTATCGTTTGGATGCTATGGGGAATTCAATTTTAGCGGTTTTTAGCGATTTCCCGCTAAACTAGCGATTTTTCGCAAAAGTCGTAGAGCAAACGTTTCCAGATTTTTAAACAGGAACAAGTCCTCATTCAAACATTAAAGCTATATCAACGATTTGATCCAAACAAACAAACTGGCAGCTATTACACTTTGTTGCTGCTGCCCTATTCCAATTTAAAGTAAAACGTATATATTCAGTTAATAGGTTATATGTTCCAAACCTATCAATAAAATTTTTTGTGTCATATATCAAAAAACGCGAAATTTTACAAACTAAAACATATTGAAATTTAAAAAAAATCGTTAGCGGCGTTTTCTCAAAAACCGCCAAAATGTGGGGGAAAATACCTTATGTCACCTGTAGCAATTTACCTGTGTACTTTAGAAAAAAAGTTTAAAGGTATGCATAACAGCCCTTCAAAATACCTTGTCAACGATATATAGATCGCATCTGTAGCTTTCATCGTTTGACTGCTATAAGGGTAATTTTAGCGGTTTTTAGCGATTTCCCGCTAAACTAGCTTTTTTTCGAAAAAGTCGTAGAACAAACGTTTCTAGATTTTTGATCGGGAACAAGTCCTCATTCAAACTTTTAAGCTAAATCAACGCTTTGATACAAACAAACAAACAAACAGACTGACTTTTCATCTTATTTTCGGAAAGCCCCTAAAAATTTCAAAATTAATTATTTTTTGAACCGGTTGTCCGATTTTGATGATCGAGGTGTCATTCGACGCGTATTTTTGATGAAAACTGTAAAAAATTCAACGAAAATTCAAAAAGGCTCCAACGGCCCCATTAGCTCCAATAATTTAAATCTTTCCCCTCCCACTTATACCTGTTTATCTCACGAACCAGGTGAGATTCCAAAAGTCTTAGTATGCACATTTGTAAGTTAAGTTGATACCTTTCGATCGGTATATAACTCGACCTGATCGGACAGTCATAGCAAATTTTCCATTCTTCCTGTGTATATATGCTAGTCGCCTTCGCACCCTTCGTGCTGCTTTCGTCACTAGCGCGGACTGCCGTCCGCAGTGATAA
>JBAMBL010000805.1:0-95368 GCA_037043405.1 Drosophila subquinaria
TTGCACACAATTTTGAATGTAAGCAAATAAAAGACAAATATTGACTTCGAAAATGCAGGTATAAGACGTTGGACATAGGAATAAGTTCATAAACGATAAAAGAAATATAGGGATTTTGCAGCGTAGTTTTTCAAATTCTCACGCAATATTGTTTCGTAATTTGTATACTACGATAGTAATATTGTTGTTTCGACTATTTGAGAAAATATGACTTTCATGTAATATTAAGCTCAGAAATACTTAGCTATTCTTGAATAATTCTGAGTTTTTCATCTGATCATTGTGCAATTTTTAAGGTCGAGGATAATATGTATCAAATAATTCGATATAATCTGCTTATGGTATACAGACCCCTATCTACATTTTTCAAAGTAGCGTGCATTGGGTGAATATCTTAACGGATCTTAGGAATACATATAATCAGACTTGGCTGAAGATAAGATTAAAGATTCTAAATAAATTTATAGAAAGTACAGGGAAGCTTCCATATTAGGGGAATACCATGTGGAATTTATAGAAAGTACAGGGTCATACTTATTTCTAGACATAGAAACTTCCATATTAGGGGAATATCAAAAGGAATTTATAGAAAGTACAGGGCACTTATTTCTAGATAAAGAAAGTTCCATATTAGGGGATTGCCATGAGGGATTTATAGAAAGTACAGGGTCATACTTATTTCTAAACATAGAAACTTCCATATTAGGGGAATACCATGAGGAATTTATAGAAAGTACAAATTCATACTTATTTCTAGACACAAAAACTTTCATATTAGAAATGTACAGGATATCCAAATATTTACATATGTACATATGTATATGCAGATCAACTCATCTCTGGGGTAATAACACTTCGAAAAACAGGTCTGAGCGGAATTTTCCAATAGTTAGCGATCTAATCCATTTCTAAACTGAAAATACTTCAAAAATACTTTGAAAGTATTTTAAGAAATTTTTGTCCTGCTCGTTTTCAGGTAAGTATCTTATATTTTTGGGGAATACCCGAGTCTAGAGCAAAGTTCTATTTAATGAACATCTAATGAAAACCTTATTATCTCTGTAGTCGTATCACGTTTTAAGCTTAAAATCAACTTATGTCTGATCTACAGAACTGAATAATTTTGCACAGATTTGAAAGAAATGAGAATTCGGTGTTTTCATTTTATTGAACTCAATAAAGTTACACATACAAACATACGCATTTATATATGCGGGCTTAACAATATATTGGTAGACACATATGTACATAGATATATGTATTTATGGTATATATGTGCTTTTGGATTTGTGGTTGTATGCGATAAGCCGACCGCGGAATGTACGAGTATTCCAAGCAAATTCTCTCGACCCCAGCAAAAATTTTGGTATTGACTGAGGATTGCCATAAACTTGACAGTGTATGCATATATGAGATTTATATAAATATACATATAGTTAGATATACTCTGCTTCTGATTCTGTATGCATACATCGTTTTACATGTACACGATGTACGTACATCATGCATAGACATAAAACTTACAAACTTTGCACATATAAATATACATTATATAAATATATTTGGATTAATACGGATAAATATAAGTGGTTGGTTAAATGTTAATTTATGCCGGCATAATACAATAATTTGCTCAATAATGTTTCGCATTACGAGTAGAAAAATAACATTTATACACTCTGAATATACATATGTATGTGTAAATATATAGATATCTGTCTGTCTGTTCATTATTATTATCAATTGATTTGGTTTGCTGCTCTTGCTGCTTCACTTCCGCTTTCGGTTCAGTTTCCGTTTCCATTTCCGTTTCCATATCCTACGCTGCGCTGCTGCTTCGTTGGCTGGCACATTGTCGGTCATGGCTGCAATGGAATCGAGGCATTGCGTCCACGCGACAAGCCGCAGCTGATGGACAAGCGGTGTGCCTCCAAGCGACTCAGGTGATGCCTTCACGAGCCCATCACGCTCTCGAGGAATGTGTGTTTATTGATGATCTTCGTCGTGGCAATCACAAACTGCACGTTGTTATCCTCCTGGGCGGCAAGGAAACGCAACGCGGCAATCTCGGCAAACGTGCAGCCGCCAACAAAGAGAACAAGGACGACACGTCGGGCATGCAACAGGGATGACTCGCTCGGTGTTGCGCCACCTCCATGCGGCCGTCCGCCGATGCCAATCAATTGCACCTGGAAATCCTCAAACGTTGGCCCGGGCAAGTTGGTAATCTGGCTCTTGAGCGTCTGCCAGCCCAGAGGTTTCAGTGAGTGCTCGACGAGGCGTGCGGTCAACGGTGCATAGAAGCTATGCACATAGCTAATGTCCCTCGGCTCCACCTCAACGCTGTCATCGACGGTCAGATGAAGGGTCTACATAAATGCAAAATGGATAATAATAATGATAATGCTCCCATTCGATTCGTTGCTCACCTTGCGCAGTACGGCATAAGCACGGGATTCGGTCTGCGTGTGGAGCAGGCCAGCTTTTTCCAGATTACTGACCTTGAGCAGCACCTCGAGGCCATAGACATGAGCCAGCTCGCGCTTGTAATAGCTGAGCACACGCTCCTTGAGTCCCGAGCCGGCGGCACACTGCAAGCACATGAGACGCAGCACATTCCGGAGCTCGGTGCGTCGCGCAATCAGATCTTCGATGTAGGCGCTGGGCCTGTCAATGTCCGCACAGATCATGAACTCCTGTTCGGCGGCGAGATCATCGTGGAAGGAATACGCGTTCACCTTTTCATCGATGAGCCCAGCGATGGCCGTGTGCTCCGATGTTGCCTTCTTCAGTACCATAAGCTGCGGCAGACGTTCCACAAAGCTTTTGATCTCCTGCACCGATTGCTCCTGCCGATTGACATTCATCTGCACCTGAATCTCCCTCACTTTGCGGGCCAGGAGCATGCGCACCTCGTTAAAGTTCTTGTTGCGCAGCTCGGCATACAGCTGATCCTCGGAATGGAGCACGATGGTCTTGCGTTCGGTGTCGCCTAGCAAACGTTCCGGCACCTCGCCGGTTGACGACGCAGTCGAAGATGCGTCGTCGGCATTCGCATAGTGAAAATGCTCAGCCGGCAGCGTCAGTTGATTGTGCCGGATGCCATAGAACTCATCGATGAGACCCTCGTAGGTGAGTTGTGTGGCCAGCGGAGTGAGCAGATCTATGCCCCGATCCAGCAATATGAGCTGATCAATGGAGCCCTTGTCGCCATTATAGAGCGACTTCTCGTCAATGGCCAGCTGCTTGGCATGATCCCAGACCAGCTGCGCCTGTCTGCCCTTGCCATAGATCTTGGGTATGCGTCCGTAGAGACGCTGCAGCTGGACCAGACCAATGGCCGCCTGGTACAGCGAAGTGGTGTCCCCATCGATGCTGACATCACGATACGAATGCAGCATTTCCATGCTCACCACATCCGAGTCCAATGGCAAGAAGTTCCAGGGCAATTCCTCCAAGCGCCCAAACGCACCCATGACATCCTTATCCTCCAGCTGCTTAATGCACAGGCAAGACCGACGCGGCACAAACAAAATGTGGAACTGCCGACCATGCTGACTGTTGCCCTTCACATGCGTCACCAGCTGATCCATCAGTGACACCTGTGGCCGCACTATGTAAATAATGTTGCTCAGATCTTTGGGGAATCGCATTTCCGGCTCCAGTGCCAACAGCTTGATGCCGCGATCTGTGAACAGCTTCGGCTTGGCTACCAATCCCAACGGACCGTACATCGCCTTGTCCAGCACAATGGCCTTGGGGCCCTCAATGCATTCCAGTTGTTGCACCAATTGGCGGCTCGCAACCTCCTGCAACAGTTGCAAGTTGACGCGTTGACTCTTAAGGTGGGGAAACATCTTGTTTGAATTGATCTTGATCTTGAATTGTTGTTTTGTTGTGCTTCAATTCGATTTGTTCTTGTTTCTCTTTGCCACAATTTTAAGTAATAAACGAGCGACTTTGCAGCCGTCGTTTTTGGATTCTGCGATGCGAACAATTCCAGTGGTAGTTTTATATATGGCTGCAGGTGTAGGTGTAACTGCAGTTGTAGTTGTAGTTGTAGCTGCAACGCCCACAGACCGACCCACCGCTTAGCAGCCACAACAAAACAGCTGTTTTGGGCCTGCGCAGAAAACAATGTGTACACATCTACAAAAAAAATATACGTACGCATTGCTTTACAAAAAAATCTCTCTAAAATGCAAGTATTTAATTAAAAACAATGCAACTAACTTGTGGGTATAAATATCATAATAATTACATAAATGTATTTCACAATATTATTGTGATGTATTTCAAATATTTAAAAAAAAACTACATATTTCACTAATCAGACATATTAGTGGGATTCCGGTAAGCGTTTTAGATTTGGTTTAGATTATTTTTAACCAAATCTAAATCAGTTGACGGAACGACTTTTTTAGCACACTGATTAGTTTTAGATTTTGTGAACAGCTGACAGCCTGGGCTAATTGACAGCTAAAAAGTATACAAAAATGGGCATAATTGCACAAAATGCCGAAAGAAAGTCAGAAAAGGATATTTATAAACGTAGTTGAAGAATTTTGTTGAAATTTTATATACACATTTATAATTTTTGAAATTAAACATACACATACATATGTTCAAATTAACACACTATCGAAAACTATCGATTGTTTGGAAAATAATATCGATGACTATCGATGGTGCCGACTATCGATGGTTCTCCACCTCTAAGCTCAGGCTGCCAATTTGTTGCTCATTTAGGTGAACTGATTTATTGGTCCCATTTTCTTTTCTGTAAATTTTAGTGCGAATTTTTTTCATTTGTTTATTCAATAATACTCTGCCAATAACCGTACATTTGAGCGATAGTGAGCAAAACCGAAAAACGGAAAAAGAATGTAGAACAACTTGGAAGGAACATGTTCACTTGCTCGCTGAAATGAGCTTCTCTTTTTCGTTCACTCACTCATGAGCAACCCAACACTACTACAATTTAGTTAGCAACACATTTAAGCGTGTGATAGAATTGTGTTTTCTTTTTCATCTCTGGCAGTCCGTCAGAGCGAAGTGCTTGAAATTCAAATTTGTCGCAATCGCATTTTAAATGGTATCGAAGAACAACAATTTCCAAGCGAATCGAACCATGCAGCAGCAGCAACAACAGCGTCAGAATGTACGCGCTGCCATCGCACCGTATCGCAAGCCGTTCCGGCCTCAGGTGCAGGGGCAGGTGCAGGCGCCAAACCAATTGATGTTCACATCCTGCCAGATGCCCAGTGATCCGCTGTATGTGGACTTTAATAGACCAGCTCCAGCACCGCCAGCAGCACCATCGACCAAATCCACAGGGCCAGCGGGGTCCTCGCCCACTGGTAACTGCTTGCCTGGATCGGATGGTGGTGGTAAAAAGAAGTCGCTTAAGGGTAACAAACAGCTAAAGGGCAACAAGCAGCAACAGACACAGCAGGGACAAAACTCGCAATATGCACCACAGATGCAGATGTCGATGCAGATGGCGATGCCAATGCATGGCGCTGGTGGCGACAGTGGCTGGCAGCCGCATCATCAGCAGCGTTTCCATTCGCCGAATGCCAATCGCTTTAATGGACCACAACGCAATGGCTTCAACCGAGTGGGACCCCCGAATCGGGGCGGCGGCGTTGGAATTGGACGTCATATGATGGGTCCAATGGGTCCAGGTCCAGGCCCCATGGGTCCCCGCCGGGGTCCAGGACCGGGACCAATTGGCGGTGGCCCAATGCCACCATTTCCACCGATGCCGTTTCAAGCACCCATACCGCCCATGCGCTGCCCAATGCCACCAATGGGCGGACCACCGCCTCCTCCACCGTTTATGCGTCGCAATGGACGCGGAGCTCCGAACCATCCACCGTTGCCGCCGCCGCTGATGGGGCCGCACATGTTGGGGCCACGTATGCGTCCACGTGGCATGCCACCCGGTCCAAGTCCCTTCAACATGGCTCACATGAATGGCAATCTCAACGGGCGCAAAATCAAGAAACCAAACCCGAAACTGATCAAACAGGCGGTCAAAGGGAAAAGCACCATCAAGACGCTTAAGAATCTTGTGAACCAGTATCCCATTGACAAGCCCTGGGTCAACGATGAGATCCGTGCCGTCCACGACGAGAAGCTGGACATCGAGAATCGTTTGAAGGGCAACAAGGACGATCAACTGTTTGCCCAGTTCAAAGTGCAGCGCGATAAGTTTGTGTCCATGTATGAAACAGCGCGCGAGGATTTTCTAAAACAGGAGGCCGCTTCGGTTATGGGCAAGGTAACGTTTAAATTCTTAAATTTTCTCTTCAATTCTTTCCTTGGCAACTCTATATTCCTAATTTCTTTTCATTTATATCATCATCTCATTAACAATTTTACATCCATCTCAGGTTTAGTTTCAACTACAAGTTTTTTTTCTCATCCAGTGATCATTCATCCAAGGATAAACACACTTATCGATAGCACATATATTTAAACCGATAACGCACACACAACTTATTAGATTTCTTTTCATTCGAGTTCCTTTGCGTTTTTTTTTACGTCGAATTCTTGTTTGATCCATTTGATAATTAGGATACATAATCGCCTTTCTTTAAACTACGTAAATGAATTTGAATTTGCATAGATCAAGATCGAATTTAAATGATCATTGATAACTGTTGATCGTTATTCAATGATGCTTGATCGCTCATTGTAGTTCGATGATCGCCTTTCGTCAATCGTTTGCCGATTACTGTTAGTCGTTGATCGCTGTTTGTTAATCGATGACATTTGGTGTTAATTGTTGAGGATTTCATTGAAAAGTGGTAATCATTGATCGATGTTATATTCTTTGATCGTTATTCAATGCTGTTAAATGTTATCATTATCCTAAATCGTTGATACTTAATAGTATTTGTCGTTACCTTGCTAATACATCTGTATTCGCGATAGATAAATGTTAAATGATAGCTTTTAATTTATTATTATTACTTTTTGAGGGAGAATCAATGATTCTTAGTTATATAGTATAAAAGTCGTTTTTTTTATTGGGCATCGATAAGTTGTTAATACTTTATAATTGTTATTTATAATCTTTTATATTTTTGTTGATTCTATTTCAAAATCTCTGAATCGTTGATTGCTTATCGATGTTCTTTGTTATTTTTATTTTTGTTTTTTTATGGCTAATCGAAGTCACCCTAATTGATTGGTAATCGATAAATTGTTAATACTTTATTAATAAATATTGAACTTTATTTTTTTTTTTTTTACTCTGAATCTTTCACTGTTGATCAGTTTTTTTATTTTGTATAGCAGCGTATTTATCGATGATAGACCAATTATTTGTCCTTCAATAACTATTTTAAATCGTTAATCTTCAAATTTATTTTGTCTCTATTGGATCGATAACTCATGTACCTTAAAAGACGATAGATAATTGATTATTGATAGCTCTGAGCTGTTGATTGTTAATCGATAGCCCTTAATTGATTATTTTCAATTGTTAAGGGTCAGTTCATGATCGTCTATTGATAACTTTTTAATCGTTGATTGCAATTGAATTAGATAAAAATAAATGAAATGAAAGTATTGTGATGTTTTATACCGTTGGCATACCGTTACATACAACATACATACATTATTCTTTTGCAGGATGCCAAAGACAAAGACAATGACAAAAATGCAAATTCAAATCAGAACGCTGTCGCTAAGGTCGGAAATACAAAAAATGAAACAAGTCCAATAAAAAACGAAAACGATAATCAAACCGAATTAAATGAAAATATGCAACAACAACAGCAGCAACAACAACAAAAGAGACAGAACAGGAACGGGCTTAATTAAAATTTAAATAATTAAATTCAATTAAATCAACAATTGCGACACTTTGCAAAACAGCAAGAGAAACTAAAGAAGCAAACAAAATGTGAAAATCATAATTTAATAATATAATTATTAACTGCAAATGCAAATGGCAAGCAAACAAACAAACAAATTTAACTAATTTAACATTTAAAAAAAGGCAAACATGAAATTGAATTAATGAAACAAAGCAACAATAATCATAAGAAAGTCAGCCAAATCAACATTTGTGTCGTATTCTTGTTTTTGCGACTGAGAACTGAGCTTAATTACAAAATACAACTAAAACTTAATAAATATGTAGTAAAAGAAATAGCTGTAAATTGCGACATGAAAACACACACTAAGTAACAATGCCTCCATTAAATATAATATTAAATATAATAATATTATTGAATACAAATTAATTATTTATTTTAACTTAAATGCTTCTATCCAATTCAAATAATTGTTGAATGCAACTCTAAAGTTACGTCCTATAATGTTCATGTTAGAGCAAACATCACGTAACGTAACGTAATGTTAAATGTTAAGAGAAATAAGAATAACGAAAATGAAAATGAAAAAACACATAGTCCTAAACAATGCCAGTTTGTATCCTAGTTAATATTTCACATAACGCTGAAGCACATTTCCTTTTATTTATGTATATTTACGTATACATGTTCATTTCAATGTATGTATATACATATGTATGTTTAAATATATATTGTCGAATAAGTGCAGGGGAAATTTACTTCAGCTTGCAATTGTTTGAGTCTTGTTATATTCATTACATAACCACAAAATGAAGTTTTGTTTAATTGTATTTTTAAATTAATTCTTAAAAATTACAAATTAAGATTTGAGTTTAACATAATATTGTTTATTGTGTGCATCGACTCTTTGTTTTTGTGTTTTTTCTTATCCTTATCCTTTTCCTACTTCTACTGCAAATTCTACATCCATTTCTTCTAGTTCTTTATCCTTCTTTGTTATTTTTTTTGGTATTGAATACGTCTCCCCCTTCCACTCACTCGAATCCCACATTAACATTAGCATTAGATTCATGCAAAATCTTCAAAATATTCATTTATTGCTTATTAGATTAAAACATTCTTTCAATTCTTATGTACATAAATATAAATTTAAATATATATTTACTCGTCAAAGGCATCTTGAGATTATTGTAAATTCTATTAAAAATAAAATAACAAAAAGACAAAACAAACCAAACACACACACATACAAATATACGCATACTTACACTACATATGTGTTGAGCTAATTATACAAAAAATACATAAATATGCATAAAAAAATTCTACCATTTTTTACTTTAAAATTTTTGTTTTTGTTCATATTATCAAGATGGGCGTGTATCATAATTTAATAATAATAATTTACCTGCAAAAGTAATTGCAAAAATAACTTTTAATTTTGTTCTGTTTTTTCAATAAATTCCGTGCGTTTAGTTGAGTTCCTTTTTGATATTTAGAAAATACTAATTACGAATAGCAAAATCATACAAAAGAAAAAAAAGAAAATAATAACATGTTCTTATTATCATGATCATATCATTTATTGCATTGTCTTTTGAGAGCTATTTGTAGTATTTGCCCCCCCCCCCCCCCTCTCAAGACGCGACCATGTCCAGCTATTACAAAACTTTTAGCACATTTTTATTCACACACACACACACACACTTAAGTATATGTATATATACATCAGGGCGGGTCAATTTTATTTTTGCAAAAATCGTCTACCAGAATCTTAATCTACGATGAATTCTAAGATATTTTCACCAAGAAACTATATGTCTAAAATCAATTCCTAGCCTTCGCTGAGAAGCATGAAGATTTCAGATTAAGGTATTTTGAGGTAATTAGGGTATTCAAAAAAAATAACACATTTTCCAATAATGTTAAGCCTTATTCTGATTCATCTTTTTCCAACACATTTTATAAAAATTTTTTTTATAATTAACCATACCATTTTTTTTTTATTTCGTTCAAATTAGCCAAGGAAGCCATGAACTATGGCTTTTTAAGAAAATTAGAGGCAAAAGTATGTAACTTTCTAACGAAGTGTGATACCGGCCTGAAATTTGAAATAACATATACACTACTGGTCAAATTAATAAGTACACACTTTCTTTTACTATAACAGCTATTGTAAGTCCAGTCTTCAAATTTAATAAATATATTTGAAAAGGTCATCTAAATTCCGTTTGAATGATGCATAACTTTTCTTAACCCATTAAATACCCATTGAAATATTCGAATTTTAAAAAAAGTCAACTTTCAAAACTTTTTTCCTAGATTTTTTTCAAATTTCCTTAAAAAGCCATAGTTCATGGCTTCCTTGGCTAATTTCAACGAAATAATAAAAAATTGTTTGTTTAATTAAAAAAAAAAATTTGTATAAAATGTGTTGAATAAAGATGAATCAGAATAAACCTCAACATAATTGGAAAATGTGTTATTTTTTTTGAATACCTTAAATACCTCAATATACCTTAAAACACCGTTATCTGAAATCTTTATGCTTCTCAGCAGAGGCTAGGAATTGAATTTAGACATATAGTTTCTTCGTGAAAATATCTTAGAATTCATCGTAGATTACGATTCTGGTGGACGATTACCACGTTCTTTTCGACCCGAACAAATTGACCCGCCCTAATATACATATTTACAATTGTATCATATCATATCATCAGTTGTCCATCACATTAGATAACATTCAATAAGTATATCTCAACAAATCTATTCAACTTAAAGCTTCAAATGACGAAAACCCACATTACAAATTTTATTTAAAAGTTCATTAAAAAAAATATATAAAAATAAGTATGGTATAATTTTTTTTATTTTTATAAGCTGGGCAGCTTAATTATACGCGCAGCCATTTCCGTTAAAAGTGAGCGATTGAAAACTATATCTGAGGAATGAAAGGCAATCCAACATAACATAAAAAATCGGTAAAAGAGCACCTACAAAGGTATCACGTTTTTTTTTTTTTTTAGATTTTCGACTTTTTCACAACTATAAAAACGTTATAAGAAAACTTCAATATCAATTTGATTGATGTACAACATTAACAGCTTTATTTAGAAAATGTTAAATAGGTATATTCTCCATTATTTTTAGCTGAATAACAGCCACTTTTAGATCCATTACAGCATTCCACTGCTTGTTCAGAGGTCTTCAATGGGGTTCACATCTGAAGAACACACTGATCATGTCGATATCAACAGCCACTTCTCTTCCTGCGAGGCATAGGTTGTAAATTCATGCGCAGAACGTCTGTATTCTAAAAGGAATCCATGCGAGTACTTGGAAAGGCTAACTTCAAGCAGCCAACAGCAAAGAAAGCACCCCAAACGATTAGACTATTGAAGAACCGCCTCCAAAGTAATTTTTTCTAACTGGGATATACAAATTGAACGTTTTCTTACCAAAATAGTCTGCAGTGTGATAGATACGATAATTTAGTGCGAATAGTATTGATAACTTTGAAAATGGTTGTGCAGCAGCCGAAAATCGAATAAATTAGTCTAAAAACAAAACTGTAAAAACACAGGATTCTTTTAACGTTTTTATATGTTATATTTGATTCCCTTACATTCCTGATTTGTACGTTTTCAAAGTGTACGATTAGTAAAGCAACTCACAATATTACCGTATTTAAAAAGCTTTACAATTAATTTATGCAATAGATTGAAGAACGACATACAAATATGAGTCTGTCGAATTTTCTGAAATTATTGTCAAATATTATAAAGAACTCTACAACAAGAAATTAACAGTTTTTAAATCAAAACTAAAGAGTTACAAAGCTATTGGTTAAAGTTTCATCGAGTCTTTATTATGATGATAAAAAGAAGCCAATCAAAATATCGAATTGATAAAATTGTTTAATACAAATCTCACCATGAATATTTATTTTTCGTTAAGCTCATTTAAAAAAACAAACAAACAAAATTTTGTAGTTTCGTTTTGTGCCTGTTTTATTTTGAGTGAATAGGAAATATGTCATTTTTGTAGGTTATACAAAAAATAAAATAAATAAAGTTCAGTTGCCTAGTGTCATCAAAATTAAACGACCCTTGATATAATTGGGCACCGATTGATAAAGTTGGTAGTTTGGTCGTTTTGATTCCCGCCAACTGCATCGAGAATGCAAATAGCCCTACGATTAGATCGGTTTTGAAAAGCTAACACTCGCCTATACACACACACACACACACACACAACAAACACCACACACCACACTTCACAAACCACACACACACACACAACACACTCCACACCCCATACAAAAAAAAGTTGATCAATTCAGAGAAATAAAAACAAAATTTATATGAAACTGAAAATACAAAACATTGATATTTAACTGGTTGGGCGGACCGAAGGTGGGGAGGGGAAGGGGATGGGAGAGGGGTCCAAAAAGTATTGCAAAACTGTTGTCATTTGTTTTGGCCAAAATGATATGATGGCATCTAATTGTATAATGGCCAACGCATTCCCAATGAGAATCCGGACACTTGGGCACTTTTAAACGGCGCACGGTGTTTGCTATAAAAGACGGAGAAACGCAGGAAAAATTAAAAAGTCATCGCAGAGCATGCAGTGGAAGCGCCCAAAGCCAGCGGAAACGGAAGTGATAATCGAGGCGGATATACAGAGGGACGCCTTGAGAGCAGCGGCATTGGAGATGAATCTAAAGATGGAAGAGGAGTTCGAGATGCTAATGAGACAGAAAGAGATACTAGAAATGGATAAGGAGTTCAAGATGGGAACGAAAACGAGAATGGGACAGGATAAGAATAAGCTAGAGATGGAATTGGAATTGGAGTTGGAGTTGAATACGCATAATGCTGTAAGCTATCACTGGCGAGTGTGGGAACTGATGGGATTGATGCAGCCCTCGGACATGTCGCGTCTGCAGTTCCTCGTTCGCTCCATTGTCATCAATGTGCTGGTCACCTTTCTGTTCCCATTGACGCTGCTCGCCAAGCTCTTCTTCACGAGCAGCCTGAAAGAGCTCTTCGAGAACCTGACCATCACCATCACGGACTTTGTGGCCAATTTGAAGTTCATCAATGTATTTCTGGTGCGTCGACAGTTGCGCGAGATTAAGGACATTCTCCGGGTGCTCGACAAGCGGGCCAAGATCGTGCACAACCAGGAGGAGATGCGTGTGCTCCATCAGTCGGTGAAGACAGCCCAAACCAGTTTTCGCACCTTCGCTTGGATCTTTGTGTTCGGAACCGCGTTGAGCTGCATCCGGGTGGTAATCGCCCGGGATCGGCAGTTGCTGTATCCGGCGTGGTTTGGCGTCGATTGGCAATGCTCCGACTTGGCCTATTGGCTCATCAACGTCTATCAATTGTTTGGCCTAATTGTCCAGGCCATTCAGGACTGCGCCAATGATTCGTATCCGCCGGCGTATCTTTGCATTCTCACGGGACACATGAGGGCTCTGGAGTTGCGTGTCCGACGCATTGGTTACCCGCAACCGTTGGCCCACATCCTCTACAGCCAGGCCAAGTATCACCAAAGCGTCTACGTGCAGCTGTGCGAGTGTATCGAGGACTACATCAATATACTGCGATTGAATGAAATCATCCAGGAGATTCTATCGATCGCCTGCATGGCACAATTCATCTGCTCCGCCGCCGTTCAATGCACGGTCGCGATGCATATTCTCTATGTTGTCGATTCCAATGATCTCTCGACCATGATGCTCTCCCTGGTCTTCTTCATGGCGGTCACCTTGGAGGTGTTCCTCATCTGCTACTTCGGCGACCGCATGCGCACCCAGAGCGAGGCCCTCCTCGATGCCTTCTACGCCTGCAACTGGATGGAACAGATGCCCCGGTTCAAGCACAACCTCATCATCACCTTGATGCGCACCCAGAAACCATCCCTCATCTATGCCGGCGGCTACATTCCCGTCACCCTGGAGACCTTTGTTCAGGTATACATAAAAAACTCTTTTTTTTACAGAACACGAAAAATTTGCACTTATTATTTTTATAATTATTTTTTTTGGATTTTTGATTTCTTGCTTTTGAATTCGCCTTGGTCCTCGAAAAAGTATAAGAGTCGTGTCACCGACTATGAGATACTGTTACTTAATTTGGACTAACTCGACTGTTGATACCGATCGAGATTATATATATTTTATGGAGTTACTCATTGAGTACCAACTATTTTTATAATTTAGCTGGGGTTAAATACATATTTTTACCATGTGTTCAGGATTAACTAGAGCTAGAAACCTAGATCGAGATTATATATATTTTATGGAGTTACTTGAGTACCAACTATCACCATGTGATCAGGATTAACTAGACCTAGAAATCGTAATTTCCAGCAAAAAAACACGATAAATGTCTAGTAAGTATGTGACCCTCATTATCAAAATTCCCCACTAATAAATTCTCGATTTACCGCGAATGAGCATAAATCGTATCATGTAAATAATTCGTACGAGTCTTCAAGGGATACTATTAAAATTTTTTTGTGTGAAATTACAATGCAAAACACATTTTTCAATCTTTTTGCGTTGGAAAACTTTATAGGAAAATGTATAGCGTTTTTATTGCTCAATTGAATTTTCTGACCTATTTTATTGTCAAATATCTCGTCAGAAGCCTAAAAAGTGCACTGAATTCATTGAGTTATTCGTAAACCAATTTAAAATATCTTTAAAACTCTAATTCGACGTATTTCAATTTGATTTATTTTTCAAAATTTGTAGTACAAATATTCCTTAATCCATTAAACAAATTTACAAACATATATATTTTTATGTATGGGTATTTCCAGGATCGAGAGCGCGACATTTGTACGTTAAATGAAAAAAAAATCGGAAAAGTTGGCATTTTCAAAAATGTTTTCTCACGTGCTTAATGCATTTTATCAACACTTTTTTTATTATAAAAGACAAGCTTTAAGGACTTATCGTTTTCGAATTATTTATAGAAAACAATGCATCGCGAACGCGACGAAAAATGGAAGTCATGTTTGACTTCATCTTGACAAATGCGAAAGTCTGCGAAATGTGGCGAGTAATTTGGAAGAAAATACTCATTAACCATAATAAAATAATGTAGTTTTCTATTTTAGAAATAATTTTGATATGTTACTATCATTTTATTTATTTGACAAGTTTTATTAGTAATTTGTAACGCGACATCGCGAACGTGACAAGATTTCCACCTGGTTTGTTCCAAGAATTTGTTCTTAAAATTTTATTTAATATATCGAAAAGAGCTTGTAAAACTTGTTTTAAATTGAACATTCAATATATTTATATGTAACAAAATGTTTAACGATACAATAAAAAAAAATTCTTAAAACAATTCTAAGAGTAACTGCAAAAAAAAATGTTCAAAAATATTATTGCTAGTATTTTTTAGAATTTTTTATTGCAGTTACTCTTAGAATTGTTCCAAGAATTTTTTTGCAATAAAATATTTTTCGTGAAAAATCGAGGAAAAAAGTTGAAAAAGTAGACTTTTGAAAAAATTCCAAATATTCCATGGGTACTCAATGGGTTAAGAATATTTTTTCATCACTCGAACGAAAATTAAATGACCTTTCCAAATATATACAATAAGCTATTATTTTCTTATTTAAAGTCAAAATATTAAATTTTTAAGGGTTTGCAAAGAATTACTTGACAAACTGTATGTATTTATATGTATGTATTTACGATATAGTTAGATTTATTTATCATCTATCCCCCAGGTAAACAGGTTCACCTACTCCGTCTTCACGTTGTTGCTACGCGCCAAGTAATTCCCTCGGATCATCCGCCGCAACTGGATTTTTCCAAAGGAATTGAAAAACAATAAATGAATTGGTCGTTTCTATTATATTTTCCATCACTGCACATTGGGCCAGAATCCCTTTTTTTTTGGCATAAAGTCTAATTTTAAAGCTAAAGACTTGAAATTTTTCATGAACCTTAGTTAGACAAATTTAGAATTTTGGATTTTTTTTTTTTGATTTGGACTACGCCTTCGTCTCCCCCCCCCCCATTTGACTATGAGAAATATGTGTAATATAATTTTATAAAATCCAAAAGTAAAGATGGGGACTTGAAATCTGGCATGAATCTTAGTTAGACTGAAGTCGAATTTATAATTTTTTTTGTTTTTTAGTTGGACTTTGTGTTTACCCCCCTCTTTTTTCCTACTCATTAAAAAAGTAAAACTTTTTTTATAAACTTAAATATAAAGGAAAATATTTCATTCTTCGCATGTTTGCTAATCATGCAAAAGTAGAATTTACAATTTTTCTAGTTTTTTAATTTGACCATGCTTTAACCCCCCTCCTCATCTGAATACGGAAAAAAAAAACCGATTTTCTAGCATAAATGCACAGTTTCAACATGTGTTTTTAAAGAGAATGAGCAAAAAGTATTAATGACAAGTTTAAGATCACAGTTAAGAGTAAACATTTGCATAATTACTTTTTGGCAGAAAGTGGCAGAAATTAGGTTTTTACTCCACGGTACACAAGCACTTCGGTTATTTTTTTTCTAAAATAAGACAAAACATAGACAATTCACAACTGCAACATTGAACATATATTTCGAATAACTTAACAATAATTGTATTTGGCATACATTGACCTTTATTTTCAATATTTTCAACAAAGATTTGGACAGTTGGGTCGTCACAGCAGAAGCGCAAAGTTGAGTAAAAGCATCCCGCCAATTTCGGCTGAAAGTCAGCTGACAAAACATCTGACTTTGCTAGCGCGGCAAATTTACAACGTTGCCACCTAAAATTTTTTTTTAATTGATTCGATATACCTAATTTATGCCCTTTCCATATATTAAGTCAAATTCAAGATATATTTGAAAAAAAAAATCCATCTTTATGCCAAAAAAAAGGGATTCTGGCCCAATGTGCACTGCGCAAATAAATGTGCATAGATACACTGACGAACTTGATAATAGTTCTATTAATTATCGCGATATCAAACCTTATTGTAAAATCTAAGAAGACAATTGCAACTTTGATCTGATGTAAAATATATGTAGATATATCGGATCGTTGAAGAGCTTAGACGAATATATTGCTAACTACACACATACATTTACAAAATCCCATCTTTTCGCTACAGTAAACATTGCTTAAGTAGAACAAAAAATTATAAAAATCGCACCATGCAACGTCATATTCTTGAATTTTTTATTCTATTTGTGGAGTTAACGTCGAGTTGAAAATACAAAACATGAAGCAGGAGGATTGCCTAGTTATCGTCCGACTCGAGAGGAGCAGGTGGGCCAGGTGATGTTGTCGCAATTTGTGGTTCAGTTGGGTTGTCCACCTCCGTGTCCTTTTGCTTCTTCCACATCTTGGCGGCGGCGAGGAGCTTGAGATTGGGTCGAGCCATTTCATCCTCGGGAAAGATGTAATCGAAGATCTCCTCCCAGCCCTCCTCGACGCCATCCTCGGAGACAATCTTTTGGCGCCGCTTAATGCGACGCGGCATCTTGTCCAGGACCTTTTGCAATGACGTCGCATCGTTGACGTCGCGTTCAAAGTCACGCCACGCCTCAAGAAGCAGGACACGCGACTCCTTGTCGTTTAGTTGTCGCATCATCTCATTGGCACGCTCATAGATGCGACGTGCGAGGCGAGCATTCAAATCGTCATCCCCCTGGGAATCATCTTGACCTTGGCCATGACTGATGCTCATCTCGAACTTGGCAAACGATATCCAGACCTTGACATGCTGAGTGCGCTCCAACAGACGTTCATAGAGCTGACGGGCCAGCTCCGTTTCGCCGAGCGCAACCTCAAAGTCAATGTAGGCCTTCCACAACAGCTCGGGCATGTCGAGGCGCGGCTGCTGCACGGCCAGCTCGAAAATTGCCCTGGCCCGCTCCGTGTCCCCCAAAAGGTTCTCCAGCTCGGCAAACTTCATCCATGTCACGCAGTTCTCGGGTCCAAACTCGAGAAACTTCTCGTAGAGCAGGCGGCAGCGTTCAAACTCACGCAACTGAATCTCCAGATCGATGTAGCCCCGAAAGAGTTTGTCCCGCGGACACATGCCAATGGCCATGCCAAGTGTCTTGCGTGCCACCTGAAGTTGCTTGCAGCGCAGCTCGAATTGGGCGTAGAGCAGCCAGAGCTTGCTGAAGGTGAACTGCTTGTGGGGAATGAGCTCCAGGCAGGTCTTGTAGATCTGGCGTGTGCGCTCGAGATCCTCCGCCTCCAGTTCCTCGTACAGCGCATAGTTGATCCACATGTAAATGTAGCGACGCCAATAGTTCTTCTCGTTCGCTGGCGGCACATTCGCAATGGCACGCTCGTAGGTCTCCCGGATGAGCTCCTTGTCGCCCTCGGCCTCGATGAGTCGCAGATAATCGAACCAGGCATCGTAGTTGGTGGGATTGGCAGCCACTTCCTGTTCGTATTGATGCTTGCGCTTCGATACGATGACATCCTCGATGCCAGCCCGATCGCCGTACTTCTTCTCGTGTATTGTGTACGCCTTGAACAGATCGGGCGTGCGATCCTTTGGCAGATGATCTAGCGCATACTTGTAAATGATACGAGCACGATCGTGCTCCTTCTGTCCCTCCTCGAAGCGGGCAAACGCAATGAACAATCGCTCCTCAATGTAATCATCGCCGAAGAACTCCACGGCCCGTTCAAACACACGCCGTGCTCCGTGTATAAAGCCGTGCGTCTCCTCGAAGCGTGCGAACTTAATCCAGTTCTTCACATCGGGATGTACGTAGACGAATCTCTCGTAAATTTCGCGAGCCCGATCCGTTTCCTTGTAGCGCAGCTCGAAGTTCACATAAGTCTGCCAGGCTTGCTCCTCCGGCTGCCATTCCATCCAGCGCTCAAAGACTTGACGTGCTCCGGCCACATTCTCCAGCATCTCCTCCATGTAGGTGTACTTATACCAGAATTGATTCACTCGCGGCATTATGGTCACCGCTCGATCCCACAGGTTACGGGCATGATTCACCTGCTTGTTCTTCATCTCCATTTCAGCATATTTGAGCCAGAGCGTGACATTGCGGTGCTCATTGTCCAGCGCACGCTCCCATATGGAACGTGCCCGCTGTATCTCCTGCTGCTGCTCCTCCCATTGGGCATACTTGATCCAATGGCTGACCACCATGCGATTCTTTCTCAAATTATCCTCGAATGTCTTGCGCTTCCTCTGCTGGTAATCGGCCAATTCGGCGGGATCGGAGATCTTTTGCTTCGGCGGCGGTGGCAGAATCTCCAAGTCACGCTCCTTCGCCTCGCGCAGCAGCTGCTCCGCCGTAATTTGCACCTCTGCCGGCGCTTTATTCTTCACCTTGAAATGCATGGTAAACGATTAACATCAAATTATTCTTAAGCCGCCTATACTGTGAACTTACCTTTGCCACCTTGGGCATTTTCTGTGGCCGATCCATAATCTGTTTATGGGTTAATAAATACGTTGCAACTTCTTAACGGCGTCTCTCTGCAGCGACCAGTAAGTAAAAATTATATTTCGCACTGCGTGTTTTGTTTTGTAGCAGAGTTGTAGAGAGTAAGTTCGATTGAACCAATCACTAAATATAACGAACTAGATCGCTGATTGTAGGTCATTTATTAGAGTTGGGCATTTTAGTTCAATTTGCTGAATAAGTTCAATCGTTCATTTTTCGGTCGTGAACTAAATCAGTCATTTAGTTCAGTTATTCAGTTGGTCAGTTGGTCATGAACTGTGAACGATGAAAGATTTCTATTCAGTTGGTCATGAACTATGAACGAGATGGTTTCTATTCAGTTTTTCATGAACGATGAACGATATGGTTTCTTTTCAGTTGGTCATGAATGATGAAAGATGAATAGGTCATTTTGATCAGTTGGTCAGTTGTTTATGAGAGATAAACGATGTGAATAGGCTACAACTGTTTCTTTTTAGTGGAATGTGAAATGTGTTTTAAGTTATTGATAAGAATAGACGACAACTGCCAAATATATTAAGGATTATTTTTTTAATACTTTGGGTTATACCTGTACCTTGGCTTATTGAAAATGAGGAAATTGTTTTTTTTTTGTTGGGCTTAAAAAACCCTTCACACTGTTCAAAACTTAAAAATATATGAAATTAAAGCATTTTTACATGTAAATTTTTTTTTAAAAATTACTGACCAGCTGCAAAATGATAGGTTTAGTTCATGATTTACTGAATAAGTTCATTCGTTCATCTTAATGACCCGTTCATTTGAACTTTTTCAGAACGAAACGACACAACTCTATCATTTATAGTTCAGTTCGTTTCGTTCGTTTGAGTCAAATATATTGTGTGTGTTGCCCAGTGTTGCCACACTTGCTTTTAAGGTCACGTTTTAAAATTTCGCAATGAAGACAGTAGATGGCGCCACTTCTTTGGAATCGGGTATCAGGAAAATTTATTATTTATTTTTGTTCATTATTATAAGCTGCATCTCAGTTTATTGCTGTTGCGAGTTGCAAATAATTGTCAGATTTGTATTGGTAAAATTATATGCTTTTGATTAGCATCAACTATCGAGTTGTGTGCAGGTGCTAAAGTACCTGGATCAGATGTATCTCGTAGCGAGCCCACTCGACTAGTGCTGGTAATCGACTGCAAATCGAACTTAAAATTGAAATGTAAATATCGACAATAAAGAATCGAACTATCGACAAATCGCCAAATTATTCCGATATACGGGGGTTTTTTCCAATTTCTTTTTAAATTTGTAAACGGTTTTTTTTATTATTATAAATGCCCATTAAATGAAGTGAAATATTATTTAATTAAAATTCATGTTTTCAACGCATTAACTGTGTCAATAGGATTGACTTGGCTGCAAATTTAAGATGTTATCCTCCAAGCTTCGAATTAAAATTTGGGTTTAGAAGCTCTTAAAATTGGCTAACGTTCTCCAAAAGTGTGCAGTTTTTTTTAGATGATTGGAGGATTAACTTTGAAGGAAACAAAATAGATATTGAGAAATAAAAATTTTTCGAAAAGAAATTGACTAATTTTTATTAAATAAAATTCCTAGGAACATGCATACCCATAACATATATGTATGTATATTTGTAAATATTAAATAAAAAGCTACACAATTAGACACAAAGAAAACAATATCATAAAAAAAAAGCAGACAGTCGACTTTCTTTGAGCTTTCTTAATTAAACAGTTTCCACGATTTGCCGGTACGTTTCTCCGGTTTCTCAACGTGCCAATGATTTGGATTCATCAAATAGTCCCTGAAACGGCAAATTGTGAGGTTTATATTATGTGTATGAGTATGAGGCAGTTGTTAAATTGCTGGAAGCCTTTGCAACCTTTTTTCGGCCAAAACCTGTTGTGTCTGAGCACGCAGAGTGGCCAGGGGTCCGGCACGGCCGCCGTACTCCTCGGGCAGCATCTCACGGGGCACAAAGGCGTACAGAGAGTCGATGCTGGCTGTGTGGAAGCGTATCTAAAGTAGGGAAATTGCCAATTGTATCTGTATCTTTGAATGATGGGTAATTGGAAACGCACCAATTTGAAGACCTCTTCGCTTATGAAAGGCTTCACAACACTCACAATCCTGTCCAGATACGTCGGACAGTTGACCATGTGAATGGCCTTGAGGCGTACTGGAAATGCCAATTGCAGGAACTTGACATAGGCCCGCAGTGTGCTTATGGTTAGACGCGATATATGACGCATCGTTGTGCCCTTCATATCAAAAATCTGGACCTCGCCCTCCGACATGACTTCGGGGTGTGCGAGATCATCGGGCATAATGAAACGACAATCCGTGACCATGAAAAATGCACGCGTATCCTCCGTATGATGCATCTAGATAAATAAAGAATGCGACATTAGCTGCAATCTCTGCCACAAAGAATCCACTCACTTTGGATGGTTCAAAGTCCCGGAAGCAATAGAGTGAGACCTTATACTTATCCGGCGTAAGACCGGGTAGCGGCAGAATGTCTCTGTAAATGGGAAAATACCTCCGTTAATATTCGAATTTTAATAGATAAAACTAAAAAACTTCTAATTGGGAAATTAAAAATTATATAGATAATCAAAATAATGTAAAATTTAGTAAAAAAAAATACACATTTGGAAACACAAATTTTAACAATTCGGCTCCGGTAACAATTTTAATTTTGTTTATATGCTTAAAAACAAAAATAAATGAAAAAATATTTATGACTTGTAAAATAAATACGTATTAGTATATTTAGTTTTTTTTTGTTAAAAGAAATAGTTAAATTAATTGAATTTCATCATTTCTGTACTTTTTCTACTTTTTTAAGGACCTTAAACCGAAACGAATATCGGATTTTGGGTTATCGGCTTTGTAACGGTTACCGATTTTTTTTGTGTTCAATAATATTAATATTCTAATTATAAATACAAAAACTAAATAAAGTTTAAAAAATTATTATTGCACCTAAAGAACATAATTGATTGAAACGAAATTAACCGTTAAATATAATTGGATTATAAACGGACATTTCGGGAGGAAAACTTTCGGATGTTTGTTTTGGGTTACGGTTTCCAATTTTAATCGGTTAATACCGGTTAACGGTTGCGCTTCCGGTTACGGTTTTATTCTTGACGGTATTTGTTGTACAGAAATCTTACGCATAGTCAAAAGTGCGACGACTGTCCTCGTCCAGTGGATCCCGTTTAATAAACAGATGTGGATGCTTGTTGCGCAGCGCGTAATTCACCTCGATGAGTTTCTTGGTGTCCTCGACATGTCCGTACATGCACTGATAGAAGCGACGCAGCAGCAAAGGCTCTGAAAGTGCATAAAGAAATGGGTAACTTGGATGTCATCATGACGCAATGGGCGTACAGCATTTGACCAAATTCCATCAAATGTATCCGACACGCTCCTCTGCCTACAAACGACCTCATTAAATTATTATTGACGTCGGTTTGGAGAAGTATTCACTGTTTTCTGCTGGCAACATTTCAATAAGTTGTCTTCCCTTTCCAATCCCAATCCCCAACCCCCCAACCCATCCATCCTATTCGGCATTACATCAGCTGAAACAAGTAATCCCGCTACAGTGGAGTGTGCTCGACTGTAAGAGACCCAGTAACCCATATTCAAAATGAAAATGTATTTAAAATATGAAAAATATAAATATATAGATACATATGTTCAAAAAATTATAAAAAATACTAGCAAAAATATTTTTGATAAATTTTTTTTGCAGTCACTTCTTAAATTGTTTGAAGGATTTTTTCGCATCAAAATATTTGTTTGTAAAAAATCGAGGAAAAAAGTTTCGAAAATTGACTTTCACATAAATTCGAAATTTTCGAAGGGTAATTAATGGGTTAAGAAAAATTTTATATCATTCAACCGGAATTTAAATGACCTTTCCATTGATACCAACATGTTAACGATCAGGGAACAATTAAGCCCCCAAATCTCAAAATGTTTGCTGTGCCAATAAATATGTTCGCCAGTGTACATACATGATTATACATATATCAGTTTAAAATAAATCAATTATTCTATGCTATAGACATGTTTATTGTTAACGCATCAGAAACCCCTAAGCGATAAAACCTACCTCAGAACTTAAAATGAGTGCAAGTCGAATACTGTCTAAAAAAAAATTAAAAAAGACAATTTTTTTTAAGATTTTGCGATTTTTATATCCTGAGCGCTGTGCAAAAATAAGTAAAACGACTTTGTTTTTAGCTATAAAGTCAGAGGAATATCGTGATATTGTGATTTTGCCCATATGTAAATATTTGGTAGCTCTAGCTCTTGTTTGTTGGCGCTGATCCAGAATTTACATACACATACACACATCTAGTTTAAGCTTCTGCCTGTCATCCACATTGCCATAAACTTAGTAGCCCCGTTGTAAGCTTTGAATACTGGGTCGAATTATGCATATGCCAATTTTACCAATTTCCTGCGGCAGATTCTCATTTAGCGCAAACCATTCGAGTAACTCGGCCAAATCACGATCGCGCCTCAGCTGATTTTCACTTTCACTGTCGCTGCTCATGCTTTGAGGTTAATCGTAATCGAGGTGATTATCGAACGTTTATCGATTGCCAAATGCGTGCGCAGTTCCGTTGCGTTTGAAGCCTGCTGCCCAACTGAATTGAACGTCGAAAGTAAATTCGAGAACTGAGAGTCGAGAGTCAAGAGTGTTGCGACTATTTGATTCATATTCATATTGAAACATGATTATCGATTGATATTGACAATATAAAAAGGTCTGCGTATTTGTATGCGTATATAAGCCGCATTGAAATACACTTTCTGTCCGGCAATTGAACACGTAATTTTTTAATTACTTTCCGGCTGCCATTTGCCATTCGTTTGTCGCTTAATAGTGCCTAAATTTGTACGATTACAGCTTCTGCGCATCCAACTAATCACCAGGTCGTGCCTAGAATTCACCCACCTATGGTACAAAGTATTCCCCTCTTCTAAAGAGACCAACAAGTTTGATCAACTGAAACCGAAACTGAGACCATTTGCCACAATTATGAATCGAAAGTCATCAAATTGCTTCAATTTTTTATGGTCAACAATGAATTTTACACTAAATATCCAGCATTAGGGCTAACATCACGATCAGATACAACAGATTTAAAAGCATTAAACGCATTAAATTAATTGGCATTGGATTTCTGGGGCCCATTATCGATCCACCTCAAGTCGTTCGACCCACTGTCGATAGACTCCTGCTCGTAATAGTCGATAGATCCGATTGGCGAATTATCGATCGATTTCTCAGCACCAAGGTCGATGGGCCTCTTAGGCCAATGAATTCTGTCGATGGATGCTCGACAATACTGGGCTTTGAGAGAATTCCGGAAAGACGTGGATCACGGACGACAATGGATAAGATACGCAACAAGTTCAAGGCTAGCACGAATAAACTCTGATACACCGTAAACGTGTTGTTGTTGTTGCTGTTGACTGTGGAGAGGGCAAAGAGCAACTTTGACGTGGCCAATATCGCTGACATGAAGCAACCGAAAGCGGCATCAGTTCCCTGCAGCAAACCAATGACAATTAGCAAACACGTCGTCAGCGTTCTCCAAATGCTCAAAAAACTAAGTACAGTCGTCGGATCGTCGATGATGGAATAACAATAGCAAAGCACTAGCAACATCACGATCACCAGCATCTTTCGAAAAATTCTAGACTTGTGCTCTGGCGATGCATAGCAATATAGGATTGCCAGCAAGGTCACGTTGAGAATCAGACTCGAGCTGCTGATCTTCATCATGGTCGAATCCCCAGACAACTGGGCCACACGCATGTCTAGCACAGCATGGATCAGAGCACCCAGCAATGACTTCATAGAAAAGCTATCGCTGCACTTGTCCGACCTGAGCAGGAGCATAATCTTGAAGATCCGCAGCAACTTGACACAAGTCAGGACCATCACCAGTTGCTGTAGTTGTTGGCTGTAGGATTGCAGCGAAGCTCCAATTGATTCCATCTTCGATAATCCAAGTCAGAATAAAAAAATAGTAAAATATTAAAATTATTTTCGTAATTCCGATATTATACTAAGTAGAAAAGCGAATGAATACATTTTCAAGGAAACAACAGTAAATTTGACAAATATGTATGCATTTTCTATCTATTAGAACTATGATTTTTACTTCTGGTAAAAAAAACCTCTCTACGAGGTAAAAATCTAGTGACGAAAACATTTCGATGCCCCAAGATTTCTTATTCCAATTTTAGGACGAACGTTAAGTGTTTGCATAAAAAAAGATATTTTTTGTAGGTAAGTAATTTATTCCGAAAAAACTATACCTTTCGATCGGTATATAACTCGATCTGATCGGACAGCCGTAGCAAACTTTTCATTATTCCTGTTTATGTATATTTCTAGCCGCCTTTCGCACCCTTCGTGCTGCTTTCGTCACTAGCGCGGACTGCCGTCCACATTATATTTATAGCTGATTTGAAGATAGAGCTCTCTTGTTGTTAACGTTTTCTTTTATTATTATCTATTATCCTACCTAATTATACTTAATCGGCATTTTAAGCTGTTTTCAGTTTTTAAGCAACTAATGCGCCTAAAAGTATGCATTAAATAATCGATTAAAATTCATATTGTTAGTTTTAATTTTACAAGCGCATTCCAAGAATTAACTTTTTCTTAAGTTTATTAGTAAAAAGGAAAGAAAAAATAAGGAAAAGAAATTTTGATATTATTATTTGATCAGATTCTTAAATTGCAGAAATGAAAACTGATTTCAAGATGATCCAAATCATTTGGCAAGGCCCTCGTACTATATGGAAGATATTATTATTCCCACTCTTAAGATAATAATCACAATTCGGCAATAGATTATAGACACTCGTAATATAATATATTGGGGATTAGAACAAAGACCAACGACTTTTGCTCTGCGACGCTATCTTCCAATACTTGTCATCGCTGAGATATGCGCTGAAATCAAAGAATCGAGATTGGTAATTATTCGAATAACAATATAGCTTCAGTTCATTTTGTCTTACGTCTTTTCTCTTAAGTTTCGTAGCCAATGTGTCTTGATTTCGGCTATTGTACCAGCTTTGCCTCCATACTCCACGGGCAGCATGTCCCTGGGCACCACCTTATAGAGACTATCCATGCCCTCGGTATGATAATTAATCTACAAGTACAGTTCAAAGTTAGACTTAAATTGGGAGTAGCACAGTTTATATGTAGGTCACCATTTGGTAGACTTCCTCGCGTATAAAGGGCTTCATCATGGCCATCATGCGGTCGAGAAACGACGGGCAATTGATGATGTGTATAGCTCGAAGGCGCGATGGATATGCCTCCTGCACGAACTTCATATAGACGCGCAGCACGAAGATCGATATATAGGCCAGATGTCGCATCGTGTAACCATCAATGTCGACAATTTGCACATCGCCATCCGCAATATGAGCATCATCAAGGTCTGGCTTTCCATCCTGTTCCTCAGCACTTGTCGCAATGTCCGGTTCCGTAAAGCGGGCATCGGTCATCATAAAAAAGATTTTAGTTTCCTCCACGCTGTTGCGCTGTAAAAAATGAGTACTTTTTACATTAAAATACGAAACAAGAGTGCTAAATTATTTTCAGCCAAAGATTTTCAATACACTTTTGAAAAAAAAAACAAAAGAAAACTTCATAAGAAAACGAACTGAGAGACTATACTTACAGGCCCATTATGCTGATCTAAAATATAAATATAGCAATAAAAAAAATGTTTCACACTGTACAGGGTTGCCCATATTCGACGGACCCATGTTTTTTTTAAAAAAATCAAAGAAAAAAATAAAAATTTGGCGGTTGGCAATCTTAATCATTTAATTTGTTCCAAGTAGATTTGTTTACATCAATTTTTGAATATGATATCTCTCAAATGGCCGCCTCTGGCGTTGATGGCGTATTGTGCCCTTTTTGCAGCATTTTCCATCGTTTTCGCCAACATTTCGGCCGGAATAGCGGCTATTTCTTCACGAATGTTGTCCTTGAGCTTTTCTACGGTCCTTGGCTTGTTAACGTAAACCTTTGACTTCAAATATCCCCACAAGAAGAAGTCAGGCGGCGTCAAATCGGGCGAACGCGGTGGCCAGTCCAAATCACCAGAAAAACGGCCCAATGACCGTTTTCGCACTAACGCCGCACCAAACTGTGACTTTTTCGTCATGAAGAGGCACTTCTTCAATCTCCTGAGGATTTTCAGTGGCGTAAATACGGCAATTTTGCTTATTTACGGTCCCATTCAATGTGAAATGGGCTTCATCGGACATGATAATTTTGTTCCAAAATTCCAAAACAATTGACTTGTTCTGTTGGATGTAAATTTCATCTATTTCAGAGCGCTCGCGTGGCGTGTATTGTTCCATGGTAAAAATCTGCTTGGACTGACGCTTCAAACGCGGTATGTCATTAAGCGATCTGACATCTCTGTCAAAAGTTATGGAGTTGCCAGATGGGTCCGTCGAATATGGGCAACCCTGTATATGGTTAATTCTCTATGTCGAATGCGACATTCGTACGTATTCAAAGTGAAATAAAACATATGCCAAAACATTAATTTGCTGTGACAAAAGGAAAAACTTATAGGTCTTGATTAGCACTATAATTGATGCTTAGGTTAATTTTGGGAAATTTGTTTGTTTTCAAGATAATTTAAAATAACCAAGACATTCGCACGCAAGTCAGATATAAGTCGTTTTTTCGGCGACCAGCTCTAACACTAATTTCGGCAAAACGTGAACGAATATTTTGATCCAATTTATTTTGAAATGTAATGCATTCATTTATCTAAAAAATGCATTTTGTTTGATTTAAAAATATTAAGTAGTTTTTTTTAAATTTGATTTGAGTCACTGTCGCACGCGACATGTCGCACGTGACAAAATATTCCACAGAATATTTATGTTGTTTCTGTCTCTCTTTTTTTTAAAATATACATATATCGAAACCGCTCGAAAAACTTGTTGCAAATTAATCGATAGAATACAAACGGTCCATTTTGGAAATCAATTTTTAAGGAAATGGGCAAAAATATAGAAAAAGTGAATTTATTCCAATGTAGAATCTATATGTTCATCCTATTGAATTTCTTCTAGCGTATATTGCTTAAATAAATAACTTGAATACATTTTTAGAAGTAAATTGTACGAGATGTGAGTTTTTGATAAATTTTTCGTTTTTAGCCTCGATTGACATTTCTGTGGAAATTCCCATATAACTTAATGGGTCTGCCGCGCCTCCTTAAAAGTTTTAATTAGTATACCCTCCACAAGGGTATACGAATATAAATGTCATATAATTGTTAGCTTAAGCTCACCGTGCTGGGATCGAAGTCAGCCATGCGGAATAATAGAACCTTGTGGCGTTCCGGGGTTAAGCCCGGCAATATGAGGAGATCTCTGTAAAAAAAACGAGGATTAATTAATAAAAGGGGCTTATAAATGTGCAATCTCTCTCTCCCTCTCTCGATCTCGATCTCTTACGATACATGAAGTCCCTTCGCTGTCTGTTCATCGTCCATGTTGCGATCTATAAATATGTGGGGATTCTTATTGCGGAGTCCGTAGTTAAGCTCGATGATAGTTTTCGTCTTCTCAACATCATAATGCATGCACTTGAGGAAACGGTGCAGCACAATTGGTTCTGTAATCATTGATTAGAAATGCATAGCATTATCTTTTAAGAATCGGGAAACGCGATTGCAATATATATATATATATAGTATACCCAATTTATGTGAGGATTTATCTTTACGATCCCCAATGCCAATGCCAATTGATAAGATTTATCAGTGCTTAGCTCTCAGTTCATTTGTGCATAACTATTTGCTATACTATAGAGTTGAAAACGCAGTTGGCATAACAGATGCGCAGTATGTATGTACATTAGGGCGGGTCAATTTGTTCGGGACGAAAAAAACGTGGTAATCGTCCACCAGAATCGTAATCTACGATGAATTCTAAGATATTTTCAGGAAGAAACTATACGTCTAAAATCAATTCCTAGCCTCCGCCTAGAAGCATGAAGATTTCAGGCTAAGCTATTTTAAGGTATTTTGAGGTATTTAAGGTTTAAAAAAAAAATAACACATTTTCCAAAAATGTTGGGCCTTTTTCTGATTCATCTTTTTACAACAAATTTTATAAATAATTTTTTTTTTTAATAAACCAAAAATTTTTTTTTTAATTCGTTGAAATTAGCCGGGCAGGCCATGAACAATGGCTTTTAAGGAAATAAGAGGCAAAAGTCTGTAACTTTCTAACGAAGTAAGATATCGGTCTGAAATTTGATATATATATTCTTGACATCTGAAAAAAATTTAGACAAAAAAAAAATGGGCGTGGCATCCGAATGGGCGTAAAATCGATGAAGTTCGGTTTTTTCAACATTAAAAAATTAAAAAAAAAATTGGAAAAACAAAATTTTATTTTTATTATTATTTTTTTTTATTTAAAAAATATTTTAAATATCTTAAGTGTAAAATTATGTTAAACAAATTTTTTTTTCAACAGTAGTGGTATCTAATTCCGTTTGACAAAGCTCTCCGAGATTTTAAAGCTAGAGCCCATTACCGACCCCATTCCCGAATTTAGCTTTTAGTAATGACAGTTAAACTCAACATTTAAAATATTTTAGTTTTATTTTAAGAATGCAAATAACAAAATATGTCAAAGAAACAACAAGCTTTTCCGTCAGTTTTTAAAGTCCTTCTTAGACTCGATTTGATGATATGTGGAACGACGTTCTTTCTAAGAAGGACTTTAAAAACTGACGGAAAAGCTTGTTGTTTCTTTGACATATTTTGTTATTTGCATTCTTAAAATAAAACTAAAATATTTTAAATGTTGAGTTTAACTGTCATTACTAAAAGCTAAATTCGGGAATGGGGTCGGTAATGGGCTCTAGCTTTAAAATCTCGGAGAGCTTTGTCAAACGGAATTAGATACCACTACTGTTGAAAAAAAAATTTGTTTAACATAATTTTACACTTAAGATATTTAAAATATTTTTTAAATAAAAAAAAATAATAATAAAAATAAAATTTTGTTTTTCCAATTTTTTTTTTAATTTTTTAATGTTGAAAAAACCGAACTTCATCGATTTTACGCCCATTCGAATGCCACGCCCATTTTTTTTTTGTCTAAATTTTTTTCAGATGTCAAGAATATATATATCAAATTTCAGACCGATATCTTACTTCGTTAGAAAGTTACAGACTTTTGCCTCTTATTTCCTTAAAAGCCATTGTTCATGGCCTGCCCGGCTAATTTCAACGAATTAAAAAAAAAATTTTTGGTTTATTAAAAAAAAAAATTATTTATAAAATTTGTTGTAAAAAGATGAATCAGAAAAAGGCCCAACATTTTTGGAAAATGTGTTATTTTTTTTTTAAACCTTAAATACCTCAAAATACCTTAAAATACCTTAGCCTGAAATCTTCATGCTTCTCGGCGGAGGCTAGGAATTGATTTTAGACATATAGTTTCTTCCTGAAAATATCTTAGAATTCATCGTAGTTTACGATTCTGGTGGACGATTTTTGCAAAAAAAAATTGACCCGCCCTAATGTACATACATATGTACATATGTATACAGGGGTGGTCAAAAGTATTTACACAACACTTAAAGTTAATTGTACTCGTCATTTGAGCTTACTTCATGTAAAGTTTGGTATCAATGGAAAGGTCTTTTGAATTCCTTTCAAATGATATAAAAACTTGTTTAACCCGTTAAGTACCCACTGATAAATTTGAGTTTTTGTAAAAGTCAATTTTTTTGACTTTTTTCCTGGGCCTCAAACAAAAAATGTTTTGATGCAAAAAGTTTCTTCAAACAATTTAAATAGTGACTGCAAAAAAAAATTTTAAAAAATCTCTTCGCTAGTATTTTTAATAATTTTTTGAAAACTGCCAAAAAGGCACTTTTTGCACGAAAATGAGGAAAAAGTGCCTTTTTGGCAGTTTTCAAAAAATTATTAAAAATACTAGCGAAGAGATTTTTTAAAATTTTTTTTTGCAGTCACTATTTAAATTGTTTGAAGAAACTTTTTGCATCAAAACATTTTTTGTTTGAGGCCCAGGAAAAAAGTCAAAAAAATTGACTTTTACAAAAACTCAAATTTATCAGTGGGTACTTAACGGGTTAAACAAGTTTTTATATCATTTGAAAGGAATTCAAAAGACCTTTCCATTGATACCAAACTTTACATGAAGTAAGCTCAAATTACGAGTACAATTAACTTTAAGTGTTGTGTAAATACTTTTGACCACCCTTGTATATGTACATATACAGTACAATTTCAATAAGTAGAGATCACTAAAAACCACAATCTTATCATAGTTAAAGTGTAAAAAAAAAACAATGGTATGATGAAATTATGAGATTCATAAGTTTAATTATGTACATTTAAAAATTTAAAAATAATTATGTGAATTTTTGAATTTGTCAAAGTAGTTTCTTGACTGACTGTGTGCATATCTATGAAATACATTCCCAACCTATCCCATTAAAGTGGTTTTCAGATAAGATTTATTACGATTTCCGCTTGCGTTTATGTGAGTTTGATTGTTAGACTTACGTATCTTTTCGGGCAGATTTGAATTAGTTTCAAACCAATTTTGCATTTCGCTTAGCATAGCATCCAGTTCTTGGCCCTTTACTGTTGTCATTTTCGTTTCGTCTTTCTCTTCAACGCTACTCTTCACACTGCAGTGCGATCCACTTCGTTTTCCCTGAGAAACTGTGTCCAAATTCGCGCCGTTCAATTGATAAAGCCCCCAAAGCTTGTTTACCCCATTATTCTCACACACATTTACACACTTTCTCTCAAATTCACTCACAGTTAGTTTTTTTTTTATTGGTCTCTTTGTCGCTTCGCTGCTCGGGATTTGAGCGAGAAGGGGGGTGGGTGTGGGACGATGAGTGTTTAATAAGCTCTGCTTATAATAAATTGCTCTCATGGTGCTTGTGAAGCGAACAAGTGGCAATTTGTTCTCTCGCTCTGACCGGTTTGAGAGAGTGTGTCTAGCGCCAACTTTGACGTCATTAATGCCATGTCTAATGTAAGAAGAGAGCAAGTGAATGCTTCATTGATGACGTCATGCATTGGCGTTGTAATGCAGCGCACTGAAAGCTCTCTCTTTAATTGATTAACAACAATCGACCAACCGTTCAATGTAGATAATCGCTTTATTTAATTTGTACACATATGTATGTATGTATGTATGTATAAATAAGTAATTATTTATTTATAAATTATTTATATGCATGTCTGTATGTGTGCGTGGAATGTGCTTAACATTTTTCTTTAATTTCGGAAGTAACTATTTATTTATTCGGCTTTATTTGATTTATGTAAGGTAATTCGGTTAACTTGGCTTTTATTGTTTTTTTGATCTTCTTCTTTTGGTTTAAGTATATCCACATTCTGAAAACTTTCGTAAATATTTGTATGTTGTATGAATTTTAACAAAAAATAAAAATAGATAAAAAAAAAAGAATGATTAACATTTAACGAACTGCTCCGATTATATTTATATACATATACATACATATATTCTTGGCTTGTTCGTAATATACAAATAGTTTTTTCTTTTCATTTCCGATAACTGTTTCATGTAAAGTCTCAATTACAAAATTTTTTAAAAATGTATTTATTTTTTTTTTTTTTCTTATTAGCGGCATAAAATGTTAACATTGTTCTTAAATCTTAGGATTTTTCACCTTTGCTATCCTATTGATTATATAATTTATCTTTTAAATGTGTGAGAGAAAAATCGGAAAATTCATTTCTTTTCTTTGATCAGCATCATTTAGATATTTGTGATTTCTTGTTTTCTTGATTTTGTTTTTACGAAACCTAATGAAATTTAACAATACTGCTTAAAGGAATTCGTACATGTTCATTATACGTACATATATCTTGAAATTGTTAGCACACCAATTTGACATCCAAAATACAAATACAAATACAAATACATTTCTAGGAGCTAACAACAAATATTCATATTCATCATGTTCACAGCTATTTTAGGGCTTTAAAGAATTTTGTTTTCTTGCTGTTGTTCAGTCATGTTCTTTACATCGATAACCGACCAAATTCGTCAAAACACAGAAAATTATGAAATTGACTCGGCATCGAGATTCAAAACAAGCTATCGTTATTCTTTGGATCTAGGATCTAGAGACATGAATAGGACTATATCTATGTATATGTATCTATAAGTTATTACGATTAGATTTACATCGAGGAATACATTTTTGATGGCACAAAGTTGTCGCTTAATAATACATATACATCTACAAGTATGATCCTTTAAGCTAAGGCTAATTAAACGATATCATGATATCATTTTTACCCATTAGAAACTGGGTTTTCTTTTCTTCTTTTCTTTTACATGCTCCTCTATCATTCTCTCACTCTCTCTCTCTCTCTCTCTTTTAGTGGAGCTTTCTTTCGTCAAAGTTTCGATTTTCAAACGCAGGCAAAAGTCTTGGAACAACATTGATGGCACTGTTATGTACATATAAACATGCATATGTAAATGTACATGTGTTTTTCTTTTCTTTTTTTTTTTTTTTGATTAGAATTACATTAAGATTTAATTTTAGAATAACAGTTACAAAGTACACACACAAATTTGTAGACAGTGTACGTGCAAAATAGAGTTATGGACGTGGGTCTATCTCTAAACTTGGACTAAAAGCTTTTGCCCGAAAAGACTTTGACATAAATTAAGTTAACAAAAAAATTAAAGCAATACTGTTGTTTAATTCACTTTCCCGTCTTTGTCTTGAATACTGTGTGGTTTCAGAGGACGCCACTTGGAGGAACAGTTCAGTCAGCGGTCAGCAGATGGCGCTGACATCGGGTCTCACCATGTCGCAACCATTTTACATGGTATGGGTGCGTGCCACAGTGCCCCGCCTTAGGGACTAGCTGAAGTAGCTGCGTCATAAGCTAATGAGCGTCGCTTTACGTTGTGCCTCCAATCGCATTTCCAGCATCGCATACGGCGGCACACTGATCACCAGAAGCACCACCAGCACAATAATCTTCATCGATTCGCAGAGGAATCCATGGGCGGCAAATGTTACGCCCAATCCAAGGAAACGTAGCGCCTGCAGTGGCGCCGTCACCTCCGTCACATGGTCGTGCTGCACATGATTGAGGGTCACCAACGAGAGCAAGAGCGTCTCCCACATCCCATTGCAGGCTCCCCACGACGCAGCTATCACATAGAAGAGGGCGCTGTCATCGCTCGATGGCTTCCAGCTGGACAACGCCAGCAACAGGCACGACTGAAAGAAGAATCCAGCCACTGCAGAACAACACAAGAGAGATTAGTGTCAGCTCCGATTTAAAATATTACAGTCTGGTCAATGTTACGTGATTATCAGTATCCATTTCCAAAAAAAATTAAAAGTTAGAGAATACTTACAAATACATACATATTAACAATCAAAAAAAAAAAAAAAAAAAAAAACAAGTGGGAGAGGCTATAGTCGAGCTCCCGACTATAGGATACCCGTTACTTACTTAAATAAATTTAAAAATTTTTATTGCATGCTTTTAGGCACTTATATTGGTTAAAAATTTTAATCAACCATTACCACCTTTCTATTTGTCCGATCTTGTTATGATTTAATAAGATGATAGGTAATATTAGTAGCTAACTGTAATGAGTTAAAAAATCCTAATAGCTTAAAAACTATGCGTGTGGTGGCTTTTCGCGATTTACGGGGCGGAAAGGGGCGTGGCAAAATTTTGAAACAAACTTGATCTGCGTGGGGTTTATAGAAATCTGTGTGCCAAATTTGGTTACTCTAGCTCTTATAGTCTCTGAGATCTAGGTGCTCACACAGACGGACGGACGGACAGACGGACAGACAGACGGACATCGACTCGGCTGTTGATGCTGATCAAGAATATATATACTTTATAGGGTCGGAGATGCTCCTTCTCCCTGTTACATACATTGCAACGAATACAATATCCCCTTTTACTTATTTTTATAAGTAATGGGTATAAAAACAAACAAATACTCAGTTCTCAGATATGTATGTACATTAGAGTGCATAGATGCAACGATAACCCATTTTCGTAATCTATGTTCAATTCTAAGATGTTTTCATCACGAAACCATAGTTCTAAAATGAATTCTTGGTCCGCGCTTTTTGAGTTGAAAAAAATTAATCTTTTTTAGAAATTATTATCTTGATTGTTTATGGTCCAATTCTGACAAACTAGGTGTCAATACTCTTGTTAGGACTAGGACTTTTAAAATTCCACAGAACCAAATATCCTTTTAACATAATTCTCATCCTTGGAAGGACGATTTTGCAGTTCGTTTCTATCCTAAAAGACAGGATAATAGTTATGAGTTTAAAAAAAAATTAAGCACACCACTCGCATATGTATGTCTGCGTGCACCTTAAATTTTGCTTTAACAGCCATGTAAGTCAAGTCTTCACAATTAAAAAAAATTTATTTGGAAAGATCGTTTAAATTCCGTTTGAATGATGCAAAAATTTCCTTAGCCCATTAAGTATCCATTGAAAAATTAGAATTTATGTAAAAGTCTACTTTTGTGATAATATTGTGATGCAAAAAAATTCTTGAAACAATTCTAAGAGTGAGCCACATCATATATAGACCTATATATATGATCTACGCATTAATACCTTTCAGTTGATATATAATATGTATGTACAAATGCATGTACACATGCGTATATGTGTATTTGATTAATTTGGCATTGATATCTGCGTTGTTCAGTTATTTTCTACTTATTAATGGCTCAGCACTTCAAATTAATACTGACGTAATTTATTTGACAACAGGACATTTCCTGGGAACAGCTACAAAGGCACTGCCTTTAATTGAATTTTGCATCAAAAGTTGCACCAAACCGAAAGTTTAGCGAAAACAATCTGAAATCGAGCGCTAAATTATATTTTCGAAACTTAAAATATACTACTAATAAGAATAACAATATTTGATGACGAATTAAAGATACCGTTATCGTCAATCATAATTTTTCATGCAAAAATTAGGTGCCTTTAATTAAATTTCGGGGAGGGAATGTAAAAAATTTAAGGGTTCCGCCACGCCCCTTCTTCTTAGTAACGTATCTGTTTCGGTTTCAGTTAAGTCCGAGTTTTGGTTTTCAGTTATTGGTCATGCTAAATCTGAGGAAATCGTATTCACAACGGTTTCCGGTTATTTGATTATTTCGGTTTCGAAACACCGGTTCTCAAAATCAAAGGTTTGCAATTTACAAGAAGAATGTGTTAATAAATAAACCAAAATTCATTGATTCTAAAAAAGTTGTTGAATGCCAATTAACAAAAAAACAAATTCAAAATGAGTTTTAAAAACGATGATTTGACAACGATTAACAACAATTTAATTTAATGCTTGCTGGGACCGAAACTAACCGTTATGCATGAATCGCTTACCAAGGGGTTAATTCGATTTGAATAATTTCGGTTACGGTTTCAGTTACGGCTACCAATTTCAATCGGTTAATACCGGTTAACGGTTACGGTTTTAAGCCATGCAAACAATTCGAGTTTAAAGAAGTCTGTGTGCAACATTTGGTTGCTTTAGATCTTATGCTTCCTGAGATGCAGGACGATCAGACAGTTGTTTCAAGAATATTTACATACATAACATATACTTAAGAGGGTCTCTTAGCTACAATGCTTATTGTTCTACGCTTTATTTAAAAGGTATTTAAAAGGAATTGAAAAGGAGAAAACCAAATAAAAACTTCGTGTCAGGTGAAGTTCTTTTGCGGATTGTCTACTCACAGATTACCACAATGCGCTTGGTGTGCCGCAGCAGCATGCTGAGCGTGCAGGAGACGATGAGCTGCATCAATCCCATGCCGATGAGGGCGCCGGCGACCATGCCAATGCCCAGGGAGCAGGAGACAAAGGCGCGCAGAAAATCGCCGAGCATGTAGCTCTGCTCGGTGCCGACAAAGTAGGCCAAGGGTCCGGCAAAGAGCAGTGTGTCGGTGACATCTTTGGCGACCCGCTCCTGCCTATTGCCCGTGACCAATCCCTGGCGTCCCTGGATCAGGGAAAGGAACAACGCGATAAGGGACAACGCCACGTACAGCCAGAGCAGAGATTGACCGCCGGCACGGGAGCTGCTCTCGATGAATCCCGTGTAGATGGAGACGGAGGACGTGCCGTTGTCAGACGACCAGGAGAGCTGCGACAGCGATTGGGATTGCTGGAGGGGACACATGTCGGCGCCGCAGATGCGCTCTCCATGCTCATTGCGATTGTAGAAGTCCTCGAACTGGGGCCAGTTGGTCGGGGATGTGTCATTCACCTTATCACCATCATCACTGGCCGCGGAGCAATTCCAATCGTTGGCATTGCACGCGAGCAGCACTGAAGCCAACAGTGCACCCAAGATGAAGCCCAGATCCTGTGAGGCGCGAAACCAGCGAGCCAAGCGACGCACCTTCTGATCCCGATTGCAGAACATCTTGTGCTCCTCGTGAAACGCATCCGCTGGCTGTGTCTGTGTCAAGGTCTGTGCGGCACCCACACCCACACCCAAAGCGCACTCGTGCTGCGAGCAACTCAACCTGCCCCCGTAGTGGACAATCAGCGCCGCCTTGCAACTGTTCGCGGCACTCAGCGTGAATCCCAGCAACAGATACGCCGGCAGCAAGGTGTAAATGGAGGCGTACAGATGCGACAATAGAAACAGGGTCACGGCGACACAATTCCCCGCCAGCAATGGAGTGTAACCATAGCGTCGGATGAGTCGAGTGCTCGGCAGGCTCATCCCGGCGGCAAACAGGAACAATGCACTCAACAGCAGTGATCCAATGCTGGGCCCGATCTGCAGCCACTGCTCGCGGTGATGCCACACGGAACTCGAGCCCTGCAACGCCATCACAGGCAACAGGACGCCGCTCATCAGTCCATGGGCCAGGCTCAGGCACGTGAATTGGCGCCACACCTTCTGGCGCACATGGGCGGGCACCTTGTGTCGACAGTTGCGATTGTTCAACGTTATCAAACGCCTGATCGAAGTCGCCCCAATCGAACTGTTGATCGACTCGCGTCGTCGCGATGCCGCCAACGCCGCCTGCACTTGGTACGACGACACGGGGTTAATTCGATGCGAACGCGTCGATATCGGCGAAGGGGAATAGGCAGTCAGGTGCTGCAAGCAAAAATTCAATTTCCTTTATAGTAAACTTCTCCAAATCTGCTTTTTCTAATAAAAAGCTGTTTATTTGTAAATGTAAGAAAATCTGTATTCGATTAAGGTAACAACAAAAACAAGTAAGAAAGGCTATAGTCCAGGGATGCCCATCGCCTATGCACACAAAGCACATTTGTTTTTGTTTTGCACATAGGATATGGGAAGCATATGAGAATACACATTGGTAAGCTTCTTGCGCACATTGCAAATTACACAAACAAATTTTGCCCATTACGCAAAACAAGAACAAATCTTGCATTGTCCGCTTTCCGTCAACTTTCGTTGCTGGCAAAACAAAAACAATTGCCTTGCGTCGATTTGCTTTTGCTAATCCGAATGTATTTTGTTGTTGTCTTATCGTTTTGTGTACACTGAAAGAGAAAAACTTCACTTCGTTGTGAAACGTGTGATGCGTGTGTTTTTTTTTTTAAGAAAAATGTTCCTCTTTTTTTTTCGGTGTACACATTGAAATAAAAAAAATTGGTATTACATGTGTGCGTGCGATTTCTTTTATTTGTATTGGTGCGTGCACATCCATAAGGCAGCTTTGGGCACCCCTGCTATAGTCGATCTCCCGACTATAGGATACCCGTTACTTATTTAAATAAATTTAAAATATTTTTTATTGCACGCTTTTAAGCACTTACATTACTTGAAACCTAAATCAGTTGTTACTACAATTCTGATTGGTCGATCTTGTTTCGATTAATTAGGATGATAGCTTATAATAATAAATAACGTACCAAAAAAAAACTTCAAAGCCAACTTGATCTGCGTCGGGCTTAAAGAAGTCTGTGTGCCAAATTTGGTTGCACTAGCTTTTGGAGTCTTTAAGGTCTAGAATCTCACACAGATGGACGGACGGGCAGACGAACATGGCTTTATCAACTCGTCTGTTGAGGCTGATCAAGAATATATATACTTTATAGCAGCGGTGGACACGAAATTTGAATTCGGGTGCACGAAAACTACAACAACAACAACCCTATTAGAGTCTACCTACTTTGTCAATCACCCAAATGTGCGTGCAAAAAAAGGTATACGGCGCGCCGTTTGTTGTTATTGTTAATTTTTATGACGGTCATAAATTTTAAGTGTCAAAAATGCCTTGATTCAAGCTGCTCCCATGTTGTTGTTGCTAGCTTGCTCTCAAGTCTTGTGTGTTTGTGGTTGTTGTTATTCTGCTCGCCAGTCTTTTGTGCGACTTTACGGCGCCGAATAGGCAGAAATAAAGTTGGGAGCAGTTGCTAGCTCCTGAAGTCGATGCGGGCCCGCCGCTGCTTTATACGGTCAGAAATGAAAACAATATACACATTTACTTATTTCTTAAGTAACTGGTATAAAAGTGTCAATTTTGTTACATCGTGCAAATTATAATGGAATTCCGGAAACAGTTTTAGATTTGGTCACAGCTGCTCCATAAAAAATTTTCAGTATGCCCAGAGCTAATCAGGGAAATGTGGTCATACTAATAGATTTCGTGAAATCTGCTCTGAGGCAGATTTCGTTTTGGTTTCGTATTCATTATCTGTCTGAAATACGTGAAAAAATACGTCACATTTGGTGTTTCTGCTGTAATATCAATATGGAAAACGTAATCCTTATGCATTTAAAGCTTTATAAATAAATGAAATATATATAAATAAAGTGATCGTTCCGACAACTGTTTTAGATTTGGTTAAAAATAATCTAAACCAAATCTAAAAATGTTCCCGGAATCCCATTATTGTAATTAGTACACAACTTCCGTTGCAAATCCGTGGCATACTTTTTTGGGCAGTGTGTGAACTTTAGATATGTACATACTTAGTAAGAAACAATGTTGGACAGCGAAGTAAAACAAAACAGGTTACTCCAATGCCACTTGTTCAACAATTGTTATTTTTTTGGGATTGTTAAGAAATATGGCTTCCAAATAGATTTCTCAATAAGTGCTGTCCAAATTGTCACTTGTTTATACATTTATGTAGACTACTCCAAAATAAATTGTTAAGGCTCCTACGAAGAATGCTGCAGTAACCAGTTTGTCAAGCAATCAAAATTTGCATAGGTTATTTCAATTCTAAACGTTCCACAGTTGATAAACGAATTATTTGATATTTTATTGCTGAGATTAACCCAATTCTTAATTGAATTGTAAGATAACTTAGTTATCGACAGGTTAAATTGTCACTTATTTTTAAAAGTTGTTTCGATTCCACACATTTTAAGGCTAAATAAACTGTGAAGTGAACCATTTCAAAATGAAAAATACCGTTAGCATTAAAGTTCTTTCGATTCCACACGTTCCAAGTTACTTTTAAGGAGCTAAATGAGATTTATGCTTAGCAAGGAACTCTTTTCCCAAACGAATCGTTATATAAACTGTTTGTGAGTGACGACTCTTCCTTAAAAGGCCTCTTATTTTTGAGGTTATTTAAATTCCGCCCATTTCAAAGATACTTTAGACAACTAATAGGCTCTCGACTCTCAAATGAATTGTTGATAATCTACGTTTCCCTTAATAGACCATTAATATTAAATGGTATATGAATTCCGCAAGGTCCGCAGTTGTTTATCTATCTATGTACACATGTACATTAGGGTGTCCCTTATTTGGTCAAAGTCAATATTTTTAAACGCATACGGGCTAGTTCTGTTCATTAGGTCCTAAAGCACTCAGAAATAAATTTTTACCTCAATCGGAGTATGATAACCCGTGCCGACTTGGATCGGAAAATTTAAAGATTATATGGGACAAAAAAAAAATTTTTTTTTTTTTTTAATTTTTTATTTTTTTATTTTGTTTATTAGGTCCTAAAGAACTCAAAACCAAGTTTTCACCTTAATCGGAGTACGATAACCCATTTAAATTTGCATCAAGACATGAAAAATCATCGAAAAATGTATAATCAGTGTTAAAATACTGTTTTTTCATGTTTCGATGCAAATTTGAATGGGTTATCGTACTCCGATTAAGGTGAAAACTTGGTTTTGAGTTCTTTAGGACCTAATAAACAAAATAAAAAAATAAAAAATTAAAAAAAAAAAAAAAATTTATTTTTGTCCCATATAATCTTTAAATTTTCCGATCCAAGTCGGCACGGGTTATCATACTCCGATTGAGGTAAAAATTTATTTCTGAGTGCTTTAGGACATAAAGAACAGAACTAGCCCGTATGCGTTTAAAAATATTGACTTTGACCAAATAAGGGACACCCTAATGTACATACATATGTACTTACTATGTGTGATGAGTGGGAATTTACGTGTAAATCTCCATTGTGTGCTCTAATGAGAATACAAATGCAGCCTTGACCTACGATTCATTTAAATGTCGATTGTTGCGGGTGAAAGTTTCCTCGATGAATCAGATGAGCCATGACGTCAGGACGTGTCTTTCGTGCTTCTTAATTACTTATTGTGCAACTACGGTGTACATTAATTCGGTGTTCCCGCTTTGACATTAGCGTTTCCTCAAACCTACTACGCCCTCTTCAATCGTCTCAGTGGCATTGAGATAAATGAAAATTTATGCGTACTCCAATCGGGACAGACAGACAGACGGATAGACGGATAGAGAATTTTCATTATATCTGAGAGTGAATACTATAAATAAACGACGAGTCCGTAGCTGGGAATTGGAATATTGTGATGACTATTGCAATTGCTTGTGCAATGTTGTTTACTTTATTTGCACCCAAGCCAACACCAACACCAACACCCACACCCACCCACACACTTACCTCCATCATCTGCTCATCCCAGATATTTTGTGCCCCTCCCGAGCTACGAGTCCTTGTTCTCAGCACGCGATGTCGTGTGGTCAGCGAATGCCGATGTTGTTGTTGCTGCTGCTGCTGCTGATGTTGATGATGCGGATGGGAATGTTGATGCTGATGCTGATACGTATGTGGATGGAATGGATGCGGATATTTTTTGGACGCCAATCCCAGCATTGCAAAGCCGCTCAACGTTGTCATTGTTGTCGCCGATGTGGTTGTTGCTGTTGTCGTTGTCGTTGTACCTGCAGCTGCCACAGTTGCAGTTGATGTCGATTGATTCTTGGTGCTCAACTCACCATTCCCACTGCCATGGCCGTTAACTGCCAACGTGTTCGTTCCTGTCGTTGCTAAACTCAAGGAACCGCCACCGATGCCCAGGCCAGCCATGACGTAGGCATTATACGAAGATTGCTGCAACAGTGCAACAAAAACAAACACAACTACATCATTTCGTTGTACTATATCTTGGCAACGCCGAAGATTTGATACCCTTGTGGATATGGGATATCAAGAATTTTGGGGAACGGAAATGTTCGTCACAAAATGGAATGTCAAGAATTTTGGGGCATGGAAATGTTTTTGTCACTAGATTTTTGCCTCGTAAACATGTTTGTTTTTTATTTCTATGATAGCTAAATGATTTAGAAGTCAAATTTGAACGGTTTTTGGTCAGGTTGAAAAAAAAAAAAGAATTTTATACTATTGGGATCCGGGAAATGCGTTAAGATGGCTTTGAAACTGAGACACGATGAGTTTTCAAATTGCAATTGATTGCATTACTTATCGATAACATAACTATGCATTTGCATCTTGCAATTGATTGCATTACTAATCGATAACATAACTATGCACTTGCATCTTGCAATTGATTGCATTACTAATCGATAACAAAACTATGCATTGCGAATTGATTCATGTAATTCTTGTGTAGTTGACTTGCAATGAACTATGCATTTCAAACCTATTCTATAATTTATCGATAGCTCAAGGACGCATTGCAATTGATTTTATGACTTATCGATAAAACAAGGATGTATTGTATATCGATCCCAGTGAGATCATTTAACACACTCACCTTACGCTGCTGCGCAAACATGGACAAACGCTCCCGCTCACGACTCGTGTCCCTCGCCCTCTGCTCAAGCAGTAGCTCGTACTCCCTGCGCTTCTCTCGCTTCCGTTCGGCCTCCTCCAGCTCATGCAGATTCGGCAGGCTGCCCATTTTCTAATTGATTTCTTCTTTTGAAAATTGCGCAAGCTACAATGAATTTTACGTATGCACGTTGATATATTTGCAACTTGGGACGTATTTACGATAAGTTCAATTGTTTTTATTTTTGCTGATGTTGCTTTTGTCGTTTGTCCGGAAACGGAAACCACAGCGCGGCCATGACTCAAAATGTTTGCAGTTTATATGCGTGTGTTTTTGTTGTTGTTAGCGAACTTGATTTTCTGTTGTGTCATCAGCTTCGTTGTCATCGTCATCGTTATCGTTATCGTCGTTGTGGCCATTGCTACCGCCGTCGTTGTTGCCTGCTTATTGTATGCATAAGCATTCCAAATTCACACCCTCTCCGTTTGTGTGTGCATGTTGTTGGCGTCGATTTGTTGTTATTGGACGCACTCCATAAGCGAGTTCATTGTCCGCTGCCCACTGTCAACTGCAGCAGCAGCGCAGTCACCGAAAAGCTGTTCAGCTCGATGACGTTGATGATGTTTTTTTGTTGTGATGAAAAGGATATGCACCAGTTGCTCTCTATTTATCGATATGTTGCACTGATTCGTTGGGATGTAAAAGATTTCAATTATGTTAAAGAATCATACAAAATGTTAAATGTTACATACATGTATGTATGTATGTATAAACAAAAACAAGCAAGGTACACACATTTGCATAAAAATTGAAACAGTTTCTAGAAATGCGACAGATTTACATATCTTGCTAGCGTAGATATTTTTGACTTCCGTTTAAATTTAAAATGTAATTAAAATCATATATACATATGTAGTTACATACATATGCAAAAGCGTGCATTAATAGTTAATAGTCAATGTCAATGTGTTGATTATCCCGTTCTCGCTTTTACTCTATCTGTCGCCCACACGCACACATCGACAAGGGCGTGCAGAAAAACTCATCAGGTGTATTCATTGCATGTACACACACACACAAACAGACAGAGAAATTCTCATGGGCGTCCCAATAGACGAACGCAAAGATTAATGCATGAGACCTAATATTAGTACGTGTGTGTATGTTTACATATTTAACTGTAAATGCAGCCAGCTTAAAAATGTATCACTTTAAATTTGCATTTATTTCTGGATTTGTGAATTGTCAAGAGATTATCAAGTGATTTAAATATGCACGACCTTCGGGCACAAGACTGACTCCGTAAGGCTGAGGCGTAGTTAACTGATTGACCCCGTCCTTCCCCTATTAACCGGACAGACGTACGTACGTACATACATATGTATGTATGTATGTATGTACATGTAATAAAAAAGTAAAACGAAAAACTAATATTTTAAAAGCAAAGCCAAACATGCAATGAGCATTTATACACGCGTACATACATTTGTATGTATATATGCGCAGTTAAATTCACACACATACATAAATACATACATATATATGCATGTACGATAGTGTGTAAAAAACTAGTGTGCAATGTTTGTATGCCTCGCCTTTAGATATTTTATTAGTATGCGCTCACCTTATAAATTGTTTATAAAAACTACGATTTACGCTTTGACACCAATTGCGCCTAAGCTGAACGTCCGTTCTCGTTTTGTGTCTGATTGTGTCTGTTTTTGCTTTTCCTGTGCCTGTGCCTGTGCTACTTGTCTCGTCTCGTTGCCCACTGCTTCTACCTCTTCTTCTTCGTCTCGTTTTACGTCTTCGTCTTTGTCGACAACAAGGCTCAGCTCAGCCTCACACAAACTCCTCCAAAAGCGCACTGAACCAAAGCCAAAGCCACAGATACTGCCGCTGCTTTTACTGCTGCTGCTGCTGCGACTGCTGCTACTGTTACTGTTGTTGCCAGCAGCTGACATGCGCAGTGATTGATGTTTATGCCATGCCCATACAAACAGCAGCCAATGTGTCCCAATCCCATTCCCATCATTCTGCATTGAAGCTGGGTCGTTGTGGTTTTAGCTTAGATTTCATTTCTTTTCAATCAAAATTTCACTGAGCTCTTTAGCTTGTAAATCACAATACCTGAAATCAAATTATTATTTGTATTATCGAAACACTTGAGTTAAGGGTAAAACTGTTTCTTTGTTTTCTGAAAATTTTGAAGTTACAATTAAAATTAATTTGTCTCAAGTACTTTAGAAAGATACTCGTATTTTAAAGACATTTTAAAATATCTTTAGTCAACGTTTGGAAAATTCTTTTAACAAAGACATGAATGAACAATTGTTGAGTTTTTTAAAGATCCTTTTCTGAAAAAAACAATGTCGAAATTGCGATAGCAAAAAATGCTATCACAATTTTTGATATTGAACCATTTCGAATAAATATTGCAAAATAACAAATTCCTGATATTTTAAATTTATAATCAAATAAAAGACCCAAAGACAAATAAGTTTGCTATTGTTGAATTTATTAAAAACTAATTACAAATTGGCTAACAAACATGCGCTACAAATTGTTGAAGCTTGTAATTTACTTACATATACATATGTTATAACTAACAGAGCATTCTAAAATTATGTATGTATGAATGTATGTATATATCAAGATATTATAACTGAATTTCTATTAAACTCGATTGAAATGCAAAAGAATTGTCATTGGATGACCAAAGACCTCAAATGATGAGGAGAACAGTCAGTAATAATTATTATGAAGCAATCCAAGTCATTAGAACAAATAAGTGATATATATTTATCAAGTTGAAACTTAAGAATTGCAATTGTTGAAAATTCACAAAATTATTTGCTTTGAGCTTGATCTTATCATTTAAACAAGGTTACAGATACAAGATGGTCCACTATTGCAGTAGATGATAGATACATAACAAGAACTACAAACATTTGTAGATATACACTATATAATTTCGATTCTGCTTGAGAATGAACAGCCTCCATGAGTGCGTTGCGTTGCGTTGCGTTTGCTTTCCTTTTGTAATTGAATGGGAAGTGGAAATAAAGTGAACGATTCGAGTGTTGAGTGTTGAATGTGAACTACGTCTAGGATTTGGATTGATCTTGATGGTTGAAATTGAGATGCATGTTGCACCATCGCTTGTGCTTCTCGCCCAACTTGTATTCCACTCGTCGCACTGCCAACAAAAATGGATGCGAGTCATAATCGAACTTGCGCAGCTGCAACTGCAACTCATTGGCCTGGCTTCCATTGGCCGCAGGTAGATACAGTCCCAGTCCGCTGGCCAAGCCCGTCAGCAGTCGCACACACTGCTCCACAATGAACTTGAGCGAGGCACGCCGATGCAGCTCGAAGCAATCGCGAGCACCATACATTGCCCGCTGTTCCGCACACAGACGCATGTCATGGGCAGCCACGTTGCAGCAGAAGAGAAAGGATCGCAATCTCTGGGCGCTGATGCTCCTCCGATTGAGATTGGGCAATAGCAGTTGTAGCAGCGATTCGCCTGCATCTCCATCTCCATCGGCATCTGCATCTGCATCCGTCGCCCCATTATCTTCAGACTTGAGGTCATACTGAGCCAACAACTCCCTTAAGCTGGCCAGCTGGGGCTGCGAATCGTCTGCCATATAGAAGCCCAGCTCGTAGGCACGACTCAGCAGCACCTGGCGATAATGATAGCTGCTGTAGTCGCTAATATGCTTGCGTATAAACTTCTCCGTTCGCATTAGCTCCGATTGCAGCAGGCAGGGCGCATTCTGGAGCACCCACTGGCGATGAGACCAGGCATGATAATTGCCAGCACAACGATCGGCGGCACGCTCACAGATGCTTATCTCGTGTGGCCAATCAATGGCATCGGCGCCTGCAAAGATACAATTGATTCGAATTACAATAGCGGCCCTCACTTCGGGTTTGCAATTCATTATTTTTAGCGGGTTCAATTGGTAATTTATGAATGGTTTATATGGGGGATTGGGGCATCTCGTAGTCACGTAATCATGGATAAAATCACGAAATGGAGCGAAGGATATAATAATAAGACACGAGGTAACGCAAATACGAACGACACCTCATTAGAATTGAATGATGTACATTATGAAGGATTGCCAGATAAATGCGTTCTCAAAGATCCTAAATTTCATTTGTTTTTTAACCAGTAACTGTTAAGAAACCAATACAAAAAGATTATGCGTAGGCTGAAATTACACCTGCAACAACATATGTTGCAATGATAATAATGATAGTACTGATAGTAATAATAATGATTATAGTATAAGTAATACAAATTGTAATACTAGTAATAATAATATTTATACTAACTATAATAATAGTAATGATAAAAATTGTGATTGTAATTATATTAAGATTCATTTTTGTTTTCCCACCAGATGTCAACTTGATAAGCAATATATTAGATACATTTTTAATTATAATCCTGAGATATCCTAGTTGTAGCACTAGGAAATAGTCAATAGTCAAAAGGTGCTAAGATGCAATATTTAGTTTGATTAATTTGACTCATGGAACCTTCCGTGGACTTACTTTGAAAGGAGTAGAGCCAGCGGCGATAGGCGAACGCCTCGTTGGACTTTGGCTTCATGGAGAGCACAAGGGCCGAGAACTGCAGCTCCTTGTTGATACTGAGTCGATTCTTTTGGACGAGCTGGCGACGAATGTGCCAGAAGGTCGTCACATCCGGATTGATGAGGAGCGCCACGTTCAGGTACTTGGCCAGTGCGTCGCTCTGCTGCTGCTGCTGCAGCGTCCGCAGCTGCTGCTGCATTGTCTGGCGGCGGTGCGAGATGAGCGTGCGATGGGCGTGATCGTAGACATGCTGGGCACACCACGACTCCAGGCCCAGATTGTGATCCACATGCACCACCGGCGACTTGTTGCAATTTGTCTCCTTTGGTATTATTTCGAACGAGGATCTGCAAATGATTTTAGTTGCAGTTAAAATTCAAATTCAAATTCGAATCGAATAATAATAAATAATTCACACTTACAAATCCGCATCCTTGAGAAATACTGCGTTTATGTCACGAATGATCTTCTCGCACAGCACTTTCTTTTCATTGTTGAATTCCACATTGATTTCGTCCTCCATCATTTGTTTGTATGTTTATTGTTTGCTCCCGTTCTTCTCCAGCTGTGGACGACTATTGATCGTTTGGCGTTCGATTCAATTGTATTAGGCACATTTATTGCAGCCAATTGATATTTAACTTCAATTGTGCCACATTTTTTTTTTATTTTCATTTATTATTTTTATTTCCATTCCCATCTCCGGTTAATTAAAAGATTCACAAGTTTAAAGCGATAGGGCGGATAGGCGGAGTGGGGGGATAAGGTAGTGTCACCGCGACATTTACTGACAGTGCCTGAAATACATATGTGTATATGTCGCCACCATTCAGCAGCCACAGAGCGATGATAAATTTCAATTAAAATTAAATCTATGTATATTGTTGTAGTTTTTGTTGTTGTTGTTGCCGCCACTTTTCTCCTTCTTGTTGTTGTTTGTTTAACGCAGCGCCGTTACCGCACACGACACTTTCAGTCAATCACGCATAGCCGCTGTGCTGCGTTTGGCATCAATTCGCATTAAGCGCTAACGAAACACGTTAAACAAATTAGTTTGTAAATAAATGTGCCAGAACTGTTGTTGTTGTCTGCTGTTGCTTCTCTAGTATCGATACTTGTGGTCTATCATCGAGTACATATACAATACGATTACATAGCACTGTTAAGCTTCCACTAAAATGCCCATGTCAAGCTGTAGAATTTAACAGAAGCTTTTAAACTTTTATTGAAATAAATGCAATGCTCTTCAAAACATAAATATTAGCACTGACAAATTAAATGAATATTCGTCACCAACAAAATAGACGAAGAAACTGTAAATATTGAGCGACTGCTGAACAGCATTGCAAAAAATACTGATCGCACTAAATAAATACCTGTTAACCAGGGCTAACATTTGACTGAATCAGTGAGACCGCAATGCAGTTATCGCAACTTATCGATATTAGTATATCGGCGGTTAGAAAACTAATAGAGTTGGCCTTTTTAGTTCAATTTGCTGAATAAGTTCAATCGTTCATTTTTTAGTCGTGAACTAAATCCGTCAAAAAAAAGGCTTATTGAATATAAGAAAAATGTATAAATTGAATTTTTTTATTTTGGGCTTATGTAACCTTTGACATTGTTCGAAACTTAAAAGTATATGAAATTGAAACATTGGTACATGTAAATAAAGAAGAAATTAAATCCAATCGGGGAACTCCATGTATATAATTCTAATTGTATTTCTTTAAGACATATACATTTTTTTTAAATTACTGACCAGCTGCGAAATGATCGATTTAGTTCATGATTGACTGAATAAGTTCATTCGTTCATCTAAATGACCCGGTCATTTGAACTTTTTCAGAACGAAACGACACAACTCTAAAAACTAACATATTTGTTGATTCCCACGTGCATGCATTGACGCCGATTGTTAAACACAGTAAATAAAATAATATGCACCGTTTCCAGTCAACAAATGTGCGGCGGTTTCAACAAAAGGCCGATGTTGTCACACCGGACACAATTTACTGGGATCGCTTGGCGGTAAGCATAATACAATTGACAATTCTGAAGTCTTGGCAAACTGTAAAATTCTATTTATTTACAAACGAAACAGATACCAGAACTGCTCAAGGAGCACTCGACAATTGACTATGTGGACTTCAGTCCGAGTGATCCGGACAACTTTGTGCTGACATGCTCGGTACGCGTGCAAATCTACAACCTCGTCACAAAGCTCGTGGTAAAGAACTTGTCACGCTTCCAAAAGACGGCGTATGGAGCATCGTTTCGACAGGATGGCCGTCTGCTGGCTGCCGGGGACGAGGAGGGGCACGTGAAGCTCTTCGATACCACAAGCCGAAATATACTGCGTCTGTTCAAGGGACACACGGCGCCCGTGCATCGCACATTCTTCACCGCCGACAAATTGCAGTTGGCCAGTTTTGCGGATGACAAGTCGGTGCGTTTGTGGGACGTGGCCAACGAGAAGGTGGTCCAGACATATGCAGATGCACACACAGACTACATACGCGCCGGCGCCATGCATCCACAGGCGAGTCATATGTTCGTTTCTGGCGGATACGATGGCAAAATCAATTTGTACGACACACGCATCGAGAATGCAATTACAGGCACTCTGGACCATGGCAGTCCCGTGGAATCGATGCTGTTTTTGCCAAACGGCTCGATATTCATCACCGCCGGCGGCACACAGGTCCGTGTCTGGGATATGATCAGTGGCTGTCGCCTGCTCACCACAATGTCACAGCACCACAAGACTGTGACATGTCTGCGCCTCGGCTCCGATGGCAAGCGACTGTTATCCGGCGGCCTGGACCGTCATGTGAAGATATATGATGTGAGTACGTATAAGACGGTGCACACACTGACCTATCCCAATGCAGTGGTCAGTCTGGGAGTCGCTGCCAAGGATCAGGCTGTTGTTGTCGGCATGGTTGATGGCCTGGTGTCCATCAAGCGCATGATTGTCGACAGCAAACCGAGCCATTTGAACAGCATCAAGTCCACTCATCGGAGCAAGCAGCGCAAGAAAATGGGAACTCCAAATTTGACCCAGCCTGTGGATCATGTGGCCACGAGAGGAAATAAGAGGCTAAAACTAAAAGTATTCGATCATCATCTAAAGAAATACAACTATAAACAAGCCCTGGACGCGGTGTTGATTCCACTATACATTGAGGAACAGCCGGAGATGATTGTAGCCCTCATCACAGAGCTCTTGCATCGTCATGGTATGCATCGGGCGATAACCAATCGTTCCGAGGAGACGATGATCACATTCATTGATTTTCTGTGCGCTCGCATTGGCGAGGTGCGATTCATGCGTCCGCTTCTGAATGCCGCGACCGCGGTGATGGATGTCTTCGATACAACAGTGTTTGCCTACAGCAAACAGATGCTTGCCGCCCTGGAGCGTCTGAGCGAGACGATGCAGGCAGAGATTAGGCTGACCAGCGAACTGTTGCAACTGAAGGGAGCCCTGGAAATGATCATCGGTGCGGCATTGGACAACAACGAGTCCACGACAGAAGTTAGCTACATGGAGGCCAAGCCCGCCAGAATGGAACCCTCCAAGGCGGCCGAGAGCTACGTGGTCCTTGTCGAATAACGTAGATCGACTGTCGATCGATAGATTAATTTAGTTTATACATAATAATAATAAAATTTAAAAAAAAACCAGCAAGTTTTATGCTTATCATGTTAATATTCTTCCTTTTTGTATTTTCATCAACTTGATACGTTACGTTGTTGCATTTTATTTTATATTATAATTATTATTTTTTTTTTTTTTTATTATCATTATGGTACGATTATTTGGAAAGACGAATTTACAGTTAGAATTTGCTTATGCTCATCTTATTAATTTTGTCGTTTTTTTGTATTTGTTTTCATTTCGTTTATGCTTAACGGTTAACTCTTCTAATTGTATATACTACATATGCATGTATACATAGATATATGTGTGTGTATTTATATTTATATAGCTACATCTGCATCGCATTCCCTTAAGTCTAGAGAGAAAAATAAAGTTACACACTTTTTCTTTAAACTAAAAAATATTAGTATAGATATTTATATATATATATATAGATGTATTATATAAGTATGCGACTTAACTAATTTTACAAATAGGTATGTATGTATATGTGGCTCTGAAGGTATGCGTATGTGTGTATGTATGTATATGGGCTGTGTTTATGTGGAATTTCGCTTTATAATCAAACGCCAAAGAACAAGAAGATATGAAGGCGCAAAACAAAACAGAAACATAAGAGTTTTTGCTTAATTTAAAATTTAAATTAAAGTTACACAGAGACGGCGACAACTCCTGCTATAATCGTAACATTTACATGTACATATACAAATCATGAACAGGCATACATATAAATATGTATATCTATATACCTTTACATTTACACGATGCTGCTGCTGTTTTTGGGTCATCGCCATCGCAATCGTTATTATAATCAGGAATTGTTCATTTTCGTTGCTAACTGTACATATTTATCGTTTACAAGTATAAAAAAATGTCTATATCACTTACTTACTTCAAGACTATTATAACTGAACAGAAAAACAAGCAACGATTTCCGAGTTGATATTGCAGAAATATTCGTTACCCTGTTCTAAATTGTATTAAAATTTCAAAGTTGTTTCAATTCGTATTTTTTTTAAGTTATAACAGCCTTGAAGTAACTGTGCGAAATATGTTAATTGAAAGTAATTCATGCTTATTACCGATAGATAGGAGAAAGGAAAATAGCTGGCATAATTATTAACAAAATGATTTAAGGACTGGCATTCGTTCTGCAGAGACATTCGATAACTTAATAATACAAATATAAATACAGATTACCTATATATATAGCACACACATACAGACACACACACACGCACACGCGCACACAGACCGTGTTTATATATAAAGCATAACGTAACATAAACGATAATTACAATCTTAGTTGCGACTTATTTTTATAATATGCTCGTACCTCAGTTTATTTATATGTATGTATGTATGTATGTATGTAAATGTGCATGCGTGTATGTATTTATGAGTGTGTGTATGTCTATAAGTAATATTCCATTTTTTATATTTATCAATTATACACAAATTACAGAACTTAACGTAAACAATCGCAACGTTAATTATGTAAATTATTTATGAATGGCGGGTTCGATTTGCTGCTGTTGCGTTCTCTTTTCTTTCAATTTCAATTTCAACTTCCATTTCCGTTTCCGTTTCCATTCCATTACGTCTTCTGCCTCTACTGTTGATGTTCTCTGCTAGATAAATATCTAGCCATGTGTCTGGTGTTTTTATTGTTGAAGATAGGTTTTCTATTTTGATTGGATGAGCGGCGACATTTGGCAAACGTCCATAAAAACAACAAAACCAGAACCAATCTTAGCCATCCTCCTTGGGCGGTGTAAACCAACCTGGAAACAAATAAGAACATTGTTAATTAATAAAGATTTGATATGGATTTTGCAATCAACTGTTTATGGAGATAACTTAATAACTTAATTCATTTAGCTTTAAATTAGCTGTAAATCAGTTTTGGGAATGCATTTGGTAACAATTGATTTGTAATTGGGATTACTCTCACCATTCTTCTCATGGATCTGCACCAGGGATTTGAAGCTTTGCTGGGCCCGTGCTAAACTGTACTGTCCCTGGGAGAGCGCCTGCTTTAAAATAGTTGTACAAGGATATATAGTATGTTATGTTGTGATCAAGTGAGAGGAGAGAGGGAGGGACGCAATCGGTCGTACCTTGGTAGCACCAAACTGTATGCGCGCCTTGCCCTTGACCAGAGTCGCAGCAATTTGCATGATCACGGCCTCCACTGTGTAGGCGGAACTCCAGCCTTGTTTGGTCAGCAGTTCCATGCAAATGGCACCGCCGATTAGCACATAGCCACCTGGTCATAATCACAATCAAAATCAAAATCAGTTTAATCACAAATGCTTAAGATACTCGGATTCGATTTGTTGCATACGCACCTGAGATGATTGGATGAACGACACGCACAAAGGGGGGTTCAAATGGGTACGTCTCCTTGAATAAGATGTTGAGCAGTATACTATCCTTGCCCTCCTTCTCCTTGAGCTGCAGCAGATCGCTGTGTAACGGACTATCCGGATCCACAGACTTGAGGCGTATATTCCACTCGTAAATGGAATCGTTGACAAGCTCAATCGAGTACATGTTCTTCTTGAACGCATCGGACCGATAAATATCACGTAGTTCTTTCATCAGGCGATCTGTTGCCTGTACGGAACCAGAAACTGAACCCTATATAGAGAACACGCCACCAATTAAACAGAGATGGAAATGTTGGAGTGTGAGTGAAAAGAACGTTTCAATGCAGATTTAAAACTAGGTAAGATCGCAATATATATAGTCGATATTCCGACTAAATATACATACTTTTAAATAGTCTTGTCTTTGACTTTGACGCAGTCTTTCTAAAGTCGCTAAATGTTCCACCTCCATGTCATCTTTCTGTTTGAACGGGAAAAAAACAATTTTATATTGAATATATATACAAATTGGAGAGTGGTGAATTTGAACGCACTTTGTTTGTACTCCGTACATCATCCATTTCCAGTGGTAAATCCTCATCGCCTTCACTCTCCTGTTCGCTCTCACCGATGGGATCCTCAATTTCATCCTGATCCGAATCGGTCTCCTCATTACCGTGTTGACCCGGTCCACCGCCTCCGCCGCCTGAACGATCCAAGCGCAAGGGGGATGCGGAGGGTGGCGGTGTTTGCAGAGGCAGCGATAAATTATCAATATCGGGTGGCAGTGGAACATTGTGTAAACGGCATAGCTCTCGTAGCAATATGCCAACCTATGAATGGATACCAGAGATAAAACAGAAATCAAGAAATGAATGATTGATAAAAGCAATTGAGAAATGAGATCTTTGGGAAGCGTTGATTTACCTGATTAATCACGTGATTATCACGGCCATTTGTGTTGCTAAGGATTTGCACGGCATTTGTAACGCTCGTCTCCTCGCTCTCGGCAAACCAAACTGGTGGCGATGATGGATACGTTTCCTACAATACCAAAAGAGAAAACAAAAATCAAAAAGGAAGATAAGTTAATCAGAGATATAATAAGAGATTTGCTTGCTGTAAGAATGTTTATATACTATATATATTGGGTGAGAGAAAGAGAGGAAGGAAGACAACAATAACAGAGAGTATAACACAAAAGCTGTCTCCGCTGCGTCAATGAAATTACACATATATAGTATGTATAACCTTTAATTAGATCGTTGAACCAAGTCGCAAAGTCGGAGTCGGAACAGCAGCTAACTTGGCAAGTTGGCAACTTTGCAAACGCGCAGGGCAATGAATCATAAATTATTGAAGCACGCTGCCCCCTAAAATAAGAATCGACAGCAACAGCAATCCACACAGCGTGAGAGAGACTGAGAGAATTAAAAAAGGTAAAAACGAAAAGTGGGATCAAAAAAAAAAAACAAAGATGACGAAAGATACATTTTAGGTTATTGCGACTGCGGTAGATGGAGGAGGACAGCGTCTAAGCTGAGAGAGCAAAAGCTTTCGAAAGCTTTCGCCAAAACGAGGATTAACAAAAGGCGAAGTTTCAAGTTTTTCTATAAAATGCAAAAGTCATCGAATTTCTTCAAGTGGGGAAATCAATTAATAATGTTTACAATTTGTATAAGATATAGAAAATTCGAATTTCAATTCATTTGAAACAACTTAATACATATAATATATGTACATATGTATTTACTCATATTCATCAAGAAACTGATCTAACGACTCAATTGTTCATCAATAATATTGCAAAAAGAAATGTCACTGTTTTCAACTATAGATGGTATGGTATGTTAAGATAACTGTTTTGACATCTACTTACCGTTATGTTCGCATGGATGTCGTAACGTTTGCCATTCTTATCGATGAACCTGCACAAAAGTTCGTCTACGCTGGAATTGAGTATCTGAAAGCGTTCGTGATTCTTCGGAAAGATTTTCTCCAGTGTTTTGATTTCTTGCTTCAGTGTGTTAAGGCACGCCATATTGGCGGGCAAGGCAACGTGACGACAATAGTCAGTCACGGATTCGCCTCCCACCGGAGCAGTCGTCCGTTTCTTTTGGGCGAGCTGGGGGCAGGCAGGCAGGCGGGCGAGAGGGGAGGCAGCACCGCAAGCTAAGACCAAGAAGACACAGGCACAGACACACACATGCACAGCAATGCACAATGCAAGCGTCTCGGAGTTTCGTTGCTCTTCGTATTTATTATTGCTTTTGTTGTTATTATTGTATTTGTGTTTATTATTGTTGCTGTTGTGTTCTCTCACTATTTAACTCTTGTTCCCTTGCCACTCTTTTGCAATCTCGTTTTGTGCGTATGCTCGACGGTAGGTGTCGTTTTGTTGAGTGTTAAGCTAGATTGCTGCTCTTGTTGCTGTTGTTGTTGTTTCTACGATGTTTGCTTATATTATTATTGTTGGAGGTAGATTGTATTATAGTGTCATCAAGAGCGCAGTAGCTGACAGCAACAAAAACTTATTCACAATCATTAACCCACAGACGCGTTCTTTCCAATATTGATGTCTGTTTGCTGCTCTCCTTGCTAATGTTGCTGTTTTTGTTTGTTTTTTCTGCACTTCCCTTTACGCCACTCCACCAAAGCGCATAGTTCTTCAGCGCCGACCACACACAGCATACGCTCAGCTTTTGCACTGCCAACGACGCTTTTGCTCTCTTTGCTGCCTTTCGTTTTGCAACGTCGTTCTGTTTTGTTGTTGCGATTTGCTTATTTGTCTAGTGCTTTGACTTTGAGCAATGTCCTCTTTTTCTCTCCCTTTCTCTCTGTCTTTTGTTGGGTCCTTTTATTGGGCTCACTCTGTATATTTAAAAACGATAACGATAAAAGCACGTGTTTTAGTTTCAATCGATGCAGACAAAATAAAAACAAACACACGCACACAAAAATAGATAGGCACACACATACATAGATAAAATATATGGAAATTTGTTTTGTATTTTTATTTTTGTGTTGTTATTGGGCCTGCGCATCTTGTATTTGCGCTGGTGCACGTTTCGCTTTGTTTTTGTTTTTAGTTTTCATTTTCTTTTACTTGCCGATTTGCTTTGCCTGTTTCGAATTTGATTTATGAATTTGAGAGCTTAAAATTTCTATATATCGGGTTCACAAAGAAATCGAAACAGAAACACACACCAGCTGTGACAGCTACAGCAGCACATTAGAATGAAAGTTATTTGCAGCAAACCAAATGTTTATGGGTTCAACTCCTGCATCAGATAACGATCCAATTGTTGTGCTTTCCTTTTATTTCGCCTCTGGCGCCACTGTGCACTTTTTGAAGCTTACGCTCTGGTTGACAGCGGGCAGCTGTGAGAGCCAAAAGAGAGGCCTTAAATCCAAGCTTTGACAGCTGCTGGACTGACTGACTGGCTGAAAGCAGGCAAATACAATGTAAAATCTCCACACACGCACAAAAAAAACACACACACACACACATTCACTTAAATCTTTAGGCATGAACATTTCTGGACTGTCCACGCAATGGTAATGGCTTTAATAATTTGTAATGTTTATCTATGGGCACACATACACAAACATGTACACATGTGAATAGACTAATGCAGTAAATATACTTTTTACTGATACTGCTGGCTCGGCTTGCGTCGCCGCCATACTGCACTTTGTTTAATTCAATTTACCTTGTCCTGAACTTTACACATTCAAAACAGAAAGAGAGGAGAGATGAAAACGCAAAGAGCTCCTTTGTTTGCGTATACCCCACACGTACATTAAACTCACACAAACGCACACACGCAGACGGAGCAAACACTTAAACGCACATTCGATGTGAACCCGTTCGCAATAAGTTCTAAATGTACTTGTAGTGTATGGAGGCGAAAAAAAAAAAAATATAATACAAAAACAAGCACGGTTAATGCATAGAAAATTGTAAAGACAACAATAAACATACGCACATAGACACCACACTAACACGCACATACACACAATAATAAAAAGAAACGGAGTCAGTCGCACGCCCGCTTGGCACCTTTACGACATCGTCAATTTGGCTCCACCGGACCGATCGACCTGCACTACACTCCACTCCGTCCGTCGACTTGAAGCTGCGAAATTTTACTGAAAAATCACTTTCGCCAGACAGGCGCCGTCGCCGTGCAAGAGACTCACATTTACAAACGTACACATACATACATATGTACGTACGTACATACGTGCCGAAAGCAGCCGCAACAGAATCAGTCAGCGGAGCAGCAATGACAATCGAAAGAAGTTATCGGTGCGCTTGCGTTGCTATCGAAAGGAAATTCGCACTCTGCACTATCCCACATGCATATGTATGCATAAATAAACATGTACATACGTTCATCAGCACGTATATATGTACATGTTCAAGGAAACGTAAACGTTGGATCTACCTAATGAGTCGGTTTCCCCCTAATGTAGATGGCAGATTCGTCATTGTTTTAAACAAAATTCCCATTGCTGGACTATCGAAATGGCTGCTGTGGCCATATCTTTTTGTATTTTCATCGGAGTGCGAGCAAAATCAATTGCTTGTCATGTACACTACATACAATTGTATGAACGAACATACATACACATGTTTTCGTTACCCTCCAAACATTACAATAGATCACAAGCGTCTATTTGTACGTAGGTACGTTTGGCATGCAGACACATGCATACATTTACACTATGCAGGTATTTACCTGTGCACAATATATTTTATTGTTTGTATGTATGTATACATATATGAAAGTTTGCAAGATTGCACTAATTCGCCTTCGCCATATTTTTTGTGGCAATGGCTTTTGTGTGTCGTAGCTCTTGTACTTGTATTTGTGTGGACGCGAATTGCCTTTTTGTTATTGTTCTTGTTTTTTATAGCTCCATGATATTTGTTTGGAGTTAGAGTGTTATATAAGTTATCGCAGAGGCGCACATAATAAATTTAAATGATGATATTAACTAAAATATGTTCCCGATTCTTTTGCAATCACGTAGGCGTGTAAAGTCTCCGGAATTATAATCTATGTACATCGTCTTCCGCGAACGTCTGACGATATTTCTCGCAAAAACAGTGTGACCACTACGTCATTACAAAAAAATACAAAATGAATGAACTATACATGGTAGCTATCGCTCGACCGCCACAATCTGTAAAGTTCCGGAACCAAAAATGGGTCGCGCGCCAATTATTAATCAAAAATTTTATTTGTAAACAATTGTTTAATTTAGCAATAGATTATAATCAATTAAGCAATTTATATTATAAATTTCATAAAATAAAGTTTCTCAGTTTAATGAAAGCTGGGAGTTCGACACTCTTTGTGGGGTGAATTTTTATCACTTAATTATGATAAAATATTACAATTTCAGCAAAGTTAAAAAAAAAATTGCATGTGAAAGCTTAAATGTTAAGCTTCAAAATTAGAGAAAGTGCAAAAAAAATATCCCTTTTTTTTTCTATATTCCCTTGCATATGCAATAAATAAATTGAATTGAATCGAAGAACCAAAACAACTAGCGACTGAGTTTTGTGACCGACAATCATAGATTGAGTTAGTTTATTCACTTTAGTGAATAGTTCAATCGAAGCTAATATTAGCGATTCGATGCAACTTTAAGCCAGCATTAGCTGGCTCATGAAGCAATAAGTATAAGGAGGTCTGGTCGGCTGTCGAATCGTTCGTTTTTTAGGTCTTTAACGTTCAGTTCACGTGCTTGCTATCCCTTTTCCTCGCACTGATTATTAGTATAGTTAAGGTCCTACTTCTCCCGCGAGACCTCCTTATGTTATTGCTTCATGGCTGGCTCATGCATGGAAAAGAATCCGTTTTCTTTTTGGTTTCACGAAATGTATTGAAAATATGTACTTTGGGGTCTGATTTCGTCACTAGCGTAGATTAACGTCCACAAGGATATAACATAATAGATTAGTTGTTTTTGTCGTTTTTATTTTTGAGCTGTTTTCCCAGTATTTTGGTTTTTCTTGTTCATTAATGATACATTTCTTTTGTTGGCTATTTAAGGGATTTTGGGGAGCACATAAATATTGTTAAATGTACTATAGGTGTATAGGTATGTATATAAATGAGAGGGGGTAGGGGGGGGGGAGGAGTTGAGTACTTCAAGTCTTTTATTTAATTTATTTAGATTTAGATAATATATCCAGGCATATCATATGAAAAACTTAAAGCACGACGGAATGAAACTTGAGTTTATATTATGTATTTTCGTGAAATTTCTTTAGTTTTAGATTAAAGTAGCATAATTTAACCCCGCCATTAGCTAGTATGAACAAAATAATAATTTAAAAAAATACATTGAACGCGCTTTTCATACATATTTTCTCTCATGTTGTTTGTTTGTTTGTTTTTTGTTGACATGCACGGAATGCATTGGGCGTGGCAGATCAGAGTACCCCACTCTCCCCAACAGTTGTTGTTCGATCCATTCATCATTTATTAATCATTAATCGATTGTCGATTATTTATATGAAATTGCCCCGCCCCTTGCCCCTTTAGGTAGTACCAAATCACACCTGACTGATCCCAGTCCATTCCTCAATACATTCCGCACACTTTTAACCCCGACCCACTTCTCTAAACGATTCTCCTGTCCTGCGTTCTTACTGCTCTCTCTCTCTCTTTATCTCTCTTTCACTATCTCTCTCTCTCTCTCTCTCTCTCTGCCTCTTTCCTGTACTGTGATGTCATGATTTAGAGCTCGCTGTGTGGCGTATTGGTGTCATCTGTGGGCGTAGGAGTCACGGGCTCCTCTTCCTCCACCTGCTCGTTCTGGGTTTGAGTTGGATCCTGATCCTGTTCCGTGCTTGGAGCTTCGGCCTGCTCGACATTGGCCTCATCGCCACTGCCGCTGCCCTGGGACGCAGTTGCCTCGTCGCCGTCAGTCTCTTTGGGCTTCTTCTCCTTGTCGGGCTTCACTTTGGGCTTCCAGATCTTGATCTTATTGACCAGATACTTGACCTCGCGATCCAGCAGACTCATCTTATCGGTTATATCCTTGACAGTCAGCCGCACATCCGCATTGCGGCTGAGTTTCTTCTGGGCGGCGGTCTCAGTCTTCAGCCAGGCGTTTGTCTCGTCGATCACTTTGGACAGGGTGTCGATCTCCACCTGGGTGTAGACATCCTTTTCGGGATTGGTGTCCTTGGTCAGATTACGTGCCGTGACCATGAATTTCTCAGCACCATCGATCATGCCCTTCAGCGCCTTGATCGCATCGGGACGCTCCTCGTGCTCCCAATGGCGGGCGAGGAACACATTTGACAGCTTTTGCAGTTTCGCCAGTTTATCTTCGTAGAGCTCTGGCTTGGGATTCTCCACATCCTCATAGAGCCACTCGGCTAGCTTGCTGCACTCGGAGAGCAGCTTCTCTTTCTCATCGGCCGTGGCACAGTCGGCATAGGGCTTCTCCTCCAGCTTCTGCTGCACCTCAATGATGTGCGACTCGAGGGCATTGAAGGCGGACTCCAAGCGCACGCGCTGCTCCTCCACCTTGTTGATCGCCTGCAGTTTCGCCATGGAGTTGTCGTAGCCGGCACCGCTCAGTGGAGCCGTAAACTGCAGATGTGTCTTGTGCACCACGGGAGACTTGACGGTGACCAGCTTGAGGGTCTCGTTCTTGGCATCCGCCTTTGCATCGGCCTCATCGGTCTTGCCAGAGGTTTGCTCGCTGTCTTCGTTGGACTTTTTGGCATTATCCTTGGACTTGGCTGACTCCTCGCTGGGCTCCTCTTCAGGAGCTGCTTGCTCACCACCATCGTTGGTCGACGAAGCCTTTTCGGCCTCCTTGGTGAAGAGCTTGCTGATGGTGCTGCCCAGTTTGGCCAGCGTGCTGTCCTCGTCCAGTTCCTCATCCAACTTTTGCTTGTCGAAGACATATTCAACGCCCGTGCAGCGGAAGATGCCGGAATCATCGAGATAGAAGTACGCCTTGATGCCCTTGTTGTCCACGATATCCTTCTTGGACTTCTCCAGCAGCTCCTTGACCTGCTGCAGCTGGACACGTGTTATATTCAAGCTGCCAATGGCGGCAATCGCCTCCGGACTGTAACGCTCCAAGTCGCCATAGTTGACAAAGAATTCAAAGTCATCCGTGTGCTTGTTGAAGGTGATGACCTTCTTCTGTGGATATGGATTCATCAGGGCGAAAAGAGCGCGCTTCACATGCTTGACAGCGGCACCATCTCCAGGATCCCGCTCAAAGGATACTTGCAGGGGATACAGCACAGCGTCCTTGACAATGAACTTCTTCACCTTGAAGCCAGTGGACAAATCGGCTGCCTTGTAAACAGCTCCCATTGTAGCCGATTCATCGGCATTTAGATTCTTGCCCAGCTCCTGTTGGATCAGCTGCTTGATCGTCTCCTGGACACGGGGCACACGTGTGCCACCGCCAAACATTATAACCTGATTGATCACATCCAGCGACAGATTGGAGGTGGCCAGTGCGTCCTCCAATGGCTTTGTCGTTCTCGGCCACAAATCGGCGCAGAGCTCTTCCAGTTTCTCGCGGGTGACCTGCAGCTTAAAGTCATGATCCTCCAGCAGATTCTCAATCTGTGCATAGTGATCATTGTTGGCCGAAAGGACGTTCTTCAAACGGCCCGCCTCCTTAAACAGTTTGGCCAAAGCTCTGGGACTGGTTGTGACGTCCGTCTTGGTCTTTTTCAGCGCATTGAACTCGCTGGCCAAATAGTCGCGCAGTCGCAGCTGAATCTCCAAGCCACCCAAGGTGCGATCGTAGCCAACACCCAGGACCTGCACCACTGGATTCGTCTCCTTCGTCTGCTTGTCCTTAACCAGCTGATAGCTGACCACAGCAGCGGATGTCTTATAGGCGCCCATATCGTAAAACAGGAAATACTGCGCCGTCTCATTGATCTCGCCCCGATGGAACACACCATAGTTGAGTGCGACGGCCGCATAGTCGTTGATCAGCTGCAGCACCTTCAAGTTGGCCAACTGGGCCGCCACCAGGAGCGCCTCACGCTCGGCCTGGCCGAAGTAGCCGGGCACAGTGAGCACACACTCGGTGATCGCCTGCTGCGTCGATTCCTGGGCGAATTCCTTGGCCTTGACCAGCATCTGGGCAATCAGCTCCTCCACGCTGAACTCCTCCGTGTCGCTCTTCTTGAACACGATCGTGTTGCGCTCCTTGTCGCCCACAATCGTGTAATACGGGAAGCGTTTTCTAATTGCGTACATTTAAAAAGAAAAAAACAAAAAGGTATTTAGTCTTCAAATTGATTTCGATTTAATAATTATCGATTCGATTCGATATTCGATTTAATATACAAATACAGTTGAGCTTCCATAGCTCGAACTTCTATAACTCGAATTTCTCTCTAACTCGTGCTAAATTAGGAGCAGTAAAATTAATAAACTTAAGAAAAATATCTCTATAAGTCGAATATCTCCATAACTCGAACCTTTTCTTTGGATAATGTTGATTCGAGTTAGGGAAGTTCGACTGTATATAATAAGGTTAACAATTTCATTCATTTTGTATCAGGGATTAAAACCCTAACCGAAACCGTAACTGTTAACCGGTAAAAACCGATTGAAATTTAAAACCGTAACTGAAACCGTAACAGAAAAAAAAAATTTTCATTTGACCGAAACCTTAAAACCGAAACTCCGTAAACCGAAATAACCGTTTAGTAACCGTTTCATTTATAAGGGTTAATTTCGGTTTTTCATAAATAATATATAATACAATTTTAAGAAACGTTTTATTTTTGATTGTTGTTTTAAAAATTTTAAATAAGAGTTATGGTGGAACTTTTAAATACAATTTTAAAAGTATGTTTTATTCAATTTTTATTTATAAAAATTTAAAAAACAAGTTTAAAATAATGTAAAACGAAAAATTCTGAACTGTTTCGATATTTTCCGACTCATTAGTCTTGTTTGTGATCTCTGATATTTTTTTTTATTAGTTTTGTATTTATTTTCTTTTTTATTTTTGCCTATTTAATTATTATTTTTATTATACACATTTATGTTTTTTCAAAGAATTTTAATTTTTGTGAACCGAAACCATATCGGTATTTCAAAACCGAAACACACAAAAACCGGTTGACCGCTACGAAACCTTCATTTAAAGATTTTTCGTAACCGATAACCAAAACCTAAATGCGAACACAACTGAAACCGTAACTGAAACCGATATTCGTTTCGGTTTTAGTTCCTGTTTTGTATATACTTTCGATCTAAGTAATTTTAACGTAACGTCACGTAACATAACGTAATGGTTAGCGGCAATTCACTTAGCGGTAAATTCGGTTCAATTGTATTAATGAACTCTATTTATCGATTAATGTATTGCTTACCGTTAAATTATTACGTTGCACAGGAACTAAAATAAATTATTACCAAAAACTGAAAACTGAAGAGTGCGTACCGGTACGAATCGTCTGTATTTGTCCAATTATTATTTCTTGTTTGTTTGTTTGTTTTGTTTTCTGTATGTAATCACATTTTGTTGATTTTCAAAAATTACATAAAATTTAATTTAAAATTTAAATATTGGGTACTTTAATTAATTATGAGCGTTGTACGCAAGAGGAACCGCAATTTAAGATTCCAATGTCTTGCCGCTTGTCAATTGGTTGAAACAACAACAGTACTAAATATTATGAACTGGAACCTAAATTCAAAAACTTTGAATTATTACTAATTGAAGGTCCCCCATACGAAAACTAACTAGACCCTTAAGTGGAGCATTGGTGTCCAAGGTAAAGTAACGTTATCCACATTCGTTTACTTTCGCATTCAACTTAACATGACGTGGCCCAGTCAGAGAAGCCCACGCACACATGTAAAGTGTACACGACTCACCTGTAGAGATCGACAACGGGATTGTCGATGGTCTTGCCAAGCAGATCGAGGAGATAACCATAAGCCGCCGATGGTTCGCGGATGCCAATTGTCTGAGCATCCTCGCCAAAGGTGCGAACGCCATCGCGGAATGCGAGTATTGCCGGTGTTTTGCGCTTCGATTCACGATTCAGTGCGATTTCCATGGGCACGCCAGGCGACACGACGCCCACTTTCATCCACTCGCTGCCCAGATCGACGGACATGACGGCTGCCGACTGGACGCTGTGCGTATTGAATGCAATGATGCATAGCATCAGCAGGGACAGCCAATAGCCGGTCATGTTGTTCTTCACCATTTTGCCAAGTCACTAATTTAATGAGAAAAGAGAGAATGTTAAACAATGTTAAATAATACACATGCATATGCACAAAAATCGTTATTAATTTCGGTAATAGAGCGGCGAGAGAGAGAGAGAGAGATCAATAACCTTTTGCTCAACATCTCGTTCGCTTCCTTATTCTTGGTCTCAGCACATTTCGTTTCGTTTTCTGCCAACGCAAGCAGCTGGTTGGGCAAACTTGCGGCAACCCTCGCTTGCCACTCTCCGCTCCGTTAACTTTAACACAAACTTACGTGTCGAATTTGATGTGTTCCTTAAATGGTGGACACTGCCTGCAGCAATAACTATTTCAAGTTAAGCTCCGAGTTGTTGACGTTTTATTTCAGTAAAGCCTTTGTAATTCACATTAATGAAGTGGCCAAATAGCCGCCGCTCTTCAGATGTTGGGGTAAAACGAAGAAGAAGAAGAAAGCGTTGACGTGTTGATTTGGAACTAGAGTTGTAGCAAATCGCTCGGATTAAGTTCGATTGAACTTATCACTAAAGTGAACGAGTGAACTAAATCTCTGACTGTTTAGTTCGCTCGTTTGAATTAAATTTACTGTAGAGGTGGGGAACTATAGATTGCACTATCGATGGTCAAGCACTATTGAGCCGCCATCGATAGCAGACGTGCACTACCAATACCAATTTCAAATTTTAGCTGGAATTTTATATAAAAATGTATAATTTAACACACTATCGAAAACTATCGATGGTTTGGAAAATAATATCGCTGACTATCGATGGTGCCGACTATCGATAGTTATTCACCTCTAATTTATTGTAAGTGCTGGCCAGTGCTGTCACATCAGCTATTTAAGGTGCTGATTTATGTTTCGCAATACAGACAGAAGATGGCGCTCAGTGCGCTCAAATGCTAGTTAACAGCAGCGCTGCCAACTGAGACCGTTAAAAAAAACCAAATTTGAATAAGAAAGTTTTAAAGAAATAATATAAAAATTTGTTTCTGTTTTATAGCATTCTGTACTTTTATTTATACCTTCTTTCCATTCTAATTTAGAAATAAAATAAAAGTTTGCTAAAAAACAGTACCATATTTTTAATTTTTTCTTTAAAATTTGATTATCAAATCTGGCTTTTTTTAACGGACTAATTTTGGCAACGCTGGCTAACAGAAAGAAATCACAGCATTTCATTTGAAAATAATCCACTTGACCGCATTAATTAAATGTATTAAATGCATGTATGCATAATTTCTATGGTTTGCATAGCGTGTCGTTGTTTGACCCTACAAAAGTCAAATTTTTAGCAAATTTTCTTTGGCACAAATACCACACAAAACGTCTATTCAGCATTATTGACGATATTTTACAAGTCTGCTTACGAAGCTGCTGACATATGTTAAAACCAGTAATTGAAACCGAGACATAAACCTAGAGACTTAACCTTTAACCGTTATTGATCGATTAAATTGGTAACCGTAACTTTAAAAATGAATTGACCAAAGCCCTAAAGCCGAAATTATTCAAACCGAAATAGTCGCATACCAGTATTTAAAATCCAAAAAATAGAAAAACCGGTAGCCGGCTATGAAACCGATACACAAAAATTCTTAAATACCAGAGATTAAAACCGAACCGAATATCGGATTAAGTTACGGTTTCGGTTATGTTCGCATTTAGGTTTTCGGTTATCGGTTACGCAAAATCTTTGAATAAAGGTTTCGTAACGGTCAACCGGTTTTTGTGTGTTTCGGTTTTGAAATACCGGTATGTTTTCGGAACAGAAAAAAAATTTTTTTTGCAAAAATATAATTATTATAATTATTTTATTAGAAAATTAAAATCAAAGATCAAAACTAAAAATGAAAAATATAGAAGAAAATCAAAAATAAAATACAAAACTTATGAGTCGGAAAAAATCAAAACAGTTCAAAATTTCTCGCTTTAAGTTATCTTTAACTTGTTTTTAAAATTGTTCAAGTATAAATTAAAAATACAACATGCTTTTAAAATTATATTTAAAATTTTTCTTTTTTATATTTAAATTTTTATTGTTTTTTTTTTTTTACAGAGGTTCGGTTTTAGCGTTTCGGCCAAATGAAACATTTTTTTTCGGTTACGAATTCAGTTACGGCTTTAAATTTCAATCGGGTTTTACCGGTTAAAGGTTACGGTTTTGGTTAGGGCTTATTTCCCTGATTATTACCATACTCTAAAAGTGAAAAGACATATTTTGATAACATTTTTGAAAACTTTCAAGACCTTTTCTGGAGAAAAGCTTAATATGCGTTAAGATTAGAGTATCTGATAGTCCGTTATACTCTGAAATATAAATTGTTCTTGGTATTTTCAGAACTGGAACACCCGCGATTTCAGCGTTCAAGCGAAAATTAACCAAAGAACTACACAAATTACATTTATTTCGAATTGCGCAATTTCGCAACGTTGAGAATTCTGTTTTTTGCTGATCACTGGATTCGAACCTCATAAAAGATTTAGCAACCGAGTGCAGACACATAGTTCTTACTAATCAATCGACAGCTGAGCATGTTCGGAGCGCGTCTTTTAACCTTTTTGGCCCTCAACTGGCTGGTGGCACTTGCTGCATCGGAAAGCCAGGCTGCCACCAATGAGGAGTTCGAGGACTTAAACATCCCGGAGGCGAACGTGGACGAGCGATTCTCGCGCTCATCGCAGGGTATTCCGGCGCAAGCCTACGGACCTCCAGTCGTCTACAACTCTCAGTCCAGCTACTCGGCCCCATCTGCCTCGAGCTATTCAGCGTCTCAGGCCGCCGCATATTCAGCACCAGCCCCGAGCTATTCAGCGTCGTCTGCTTCAAGCTATTCAGCTCCCGCTGCACCGAGTTACTCTGCTCCCGCTGCTCCGAGCTATTCAGCACCAGCGACAAGCTACTCCGCACCTAAAGCTCCCGCATATTCAGCACCTGCCGCCCCAAGCTATTCAGCACCTGCCGCTCCAAGCTATTCAGCACCAGCGGCACCAAGCTATTCAGCGCCAGCTGCACCGAGCTATTCAGCACCAGCGGCAAGCTACTCCGCACCTAAAGCTCCCGCATATTCAGCACCTGCCGCTCCAAGCTATTCAGCACATGCCGCTCCAAGCTATTCAGCACCAGCGGCACCAAGCTATTCAGCACCAGCGGCACCAAGCTATTCAGCGCCAGCTGCACCGAACTATTCAGCACCAGCGGCAAGCTACTCCGCACCTAAAGCTCCAGCATATTCTGCACCAGCCTCCTCAAGCTATTCAGCACCAGCCGCTCCAAGCTATTCAGCACCAGCCGCTCCAAGCTATTCAGCACCAGCCGCTCCAAGCTATTCAGCTCCAGCTGCTCCAAGTTACTCTGCTCCCGCTGCACCAAGCTATTCAGCACCAGCTGCACCAAGTTATTCAGCACCAGCTGCACCAAGTTATTCAGCACCAGCGGCTAGCTACTCCGCACCTAAAGCTCCCGCATATTCAGCACCTGCCTCCTCAAGCTATTCAGCACCAGCCGCTCCAAGCTATTCAGCACCAGCCGCTCCAAGCTATTCAGCTCCAGCTGCTCCAAGTTACTCTGCTCCCGCTGCACCAAGCTATTCTGCGCCAGCTGCACCAAGCTATTCAGCACCAGCCGCTCCAAGCTATTCAGCACCTGCCGCTCCAAGCTATTCAGCACCAGCTGCTCCAAGTTACTCTGCTCCCGCTGCACCAAGCTACTCTGCGCCAGCTGCACCAAGCTATTCAGCACCAGCCGCTCCAAGCTATTCAGCACCTGCCGCTCCAAGCTATTCAGCACCAGCTGCTCCAAGTTACTCTGCTCCCGCTGCACCAAGTTATTCAGCACCAGCGGCTAGCTACTCCGCACCTAAAGCTCCCGCATATTCAGCACCTGCTTCCTCAAGCTATTCAGCACCTGCCGCTCCAAGCTATTCAGCGCCAGCTGCACCAAGTTACTCTGCTCCCGCTGCTCCAAGCTATTCAGCACCAGCTTCCTCAAGCTATTCAGCACCTGCCGCTCCAAGCTATTCAGCGCCAGCCGCTCCAAGCTATTCAGCGCCAGCCGCTCCAAGCTATTCATCACCAGCCGCTCCAAGCTATTCAGCACCAGCGACAAGCTATTCAGCACCTAAAGCTCCCACATACTCAGCACCAGCCACTCCAAGCTATTCGGCTCCCGCCAGCTCTGCATATTCAGCACCCAAGTCCTCTGGATACTCGGCACGTATGCTTGGTGCATTGTTGGGATCGCCGCAGGTCGCAAGCTATGGACTGTCATCAGGTGGCTATGGCGGATCATCAGTTCCGGCTCCAACTTGTCCAACTAATTATCTGTTTAGCTGCAATAGCGTTTTCCAACCAGCTCCGTGCAGCCAAGGATCTGCATATTGAAAGAAAAATGACAGCGAAATAAACTTATTGGCAAAATGAACATTTCATTGTTTTTTATTCGTTAAATCTATACATTTATTAAAATATTGTTATGCCGAACGATTTCGCACCGAACAGAATCAAGCATTAGTCTTGGCTCCTCATAATCTATTACATAATTATACACAAATGTACATACAAATATAAGACTCGTTGTCCTGTCCGACATATCATTGTGTAGGCCAAACGGTAAGGCCTATAAAGCTGCAATTTTCACACAAGATTTGCGAAGTTCAACCTATAAGTGGGTCAATTCCGAGATTAAAGTTCACAGAACGAGGGGAATTGCTTGGTATAGAAAACTTTGTTGGTTTTTAAGATATCTGAACAATTCGAGTATTTGGGCCGAATATGGTCAAAATCGGATTACATATAGCTGCTATAAGCACAGTCCGATGCAAATTAACCTTCAGTATAAAAACCTTGTTTGTTTGTTAGCATATCCAAACTCGCAAAATGTTTATGTGGGACTGCCAGTGACATTCTGAACAAATTTGATCAAAAGCAGATCACTTTATCACATACTTATGTATGTATTGTCAAAGGACAAACAGATGCCAATGAAACTTTAGTTTTAAAAACTTTGTTGTTTTCAAATTTTTTAGTTTCCGAAATCCGCCGAAATAATTATTAAAACACATCAAGAGCTAAAACAGTTTCCAGCTTCTCGACCTTATATTGCTTGAATTTTTTTTTTATGAATTCAAATTCATTTTAATTAATTCAAGAATTGAATAATAAGCCAAAAATATATTCCCAGCGCCATGTGAACTGCAACTCCTAGTAATACTTGCTGCCCAGGCAGTCACATACATCCTCCAGCTCCATTGTAGTCCGAGTCCACGGGCTAACCGGCGCTTACCAATAATAAAAAATTTAATTAAAGAAAGGTAACTTTAATGTTCAAATTTATTTATTTTCAAATAAAAAATGGAGTTTTTAATGTTTTTCTTATTTGTAAATAAGTCTAAGTATTAATTTTAGTTTTATTTCATCTTGATTGTTGTATATTTTCTGTTATAATCTTTTGGATTCTAAGTAGTATCGCTTATAATTTAGAAATCCCATCCAGATTGCAATACACTCAAAATTAAGCTTAAGTCTTTGCAATAATTACATTAATTTCTTGTATATTCTATTTGAATTAGTTACATATCAACTGATTATCTCAGTAAAAATTCAACGATTCCATATATTGATTTTAATAAATGTATACTCTATTATAATTCAGTTAATTTCTGATCCCAATTTACACTCCTAACAAAGCGCTCAGCTCACAGATGGCTCTGGGCTTGGATTGGGGCGAGCAGGCTTGACGCACGGCCATTTCCCAGGTGTCGAGCAGATGCGAAAGTGAATAGTTCCTGGGCAGCTTGGACATGCGTGCGACGAGTGCCTGTTGCACTGTCTGCAGGAATGGCGTGGCCGAGTATTCCTGTTCGGTGAGGGAGCAGTCTGGCGACTGCCAAGGATACTCCTCGGGAATGCTAACACTCACTGGCGGCACGCTGGGCAGACGTTTGTCATCCAAACAGCAGATCAATCTGATGGTCTTGTTGTTGTTCTGCGCAGTGGTGTCCAGTTTGACCTTGAACTTGGTGTCGAGTCGCGCAATCTCGCCTTGAAGCACATAAGGCACATCCTGATCAAAGGGCGAGGAGGACTTCTCCACGAGGCGCGGCTTCTTGGCGGGCACGGGAGCACATATATCGGTGCCAAAGAGCAGCTCCAGACTGGGACGGAATGTTCGATGCAGTGTGTGATTTGCCAAAGGACTCTGCAGCGTTGTGTTGATGACTTCCAGCAAGGGATTTGAGGATTTCTACAAGATGAAATTGAATTTATTATAAATAGATTAATCTTATTATATATTATTATAATCTTCGAAACATAATTATTGAATTTTTAATTTAATTTATTAACAACGGCGATTACGTTCGAGAATGTGTGTTGAGAATGTCTTGTACTTACGCCAAACTGCTGACCAGAGTAGGAGAATAGATCCATCTTTTCCAGCGCCTTTTCACACTTGAGTAACGTGTCCAGCTGCACACGCTGCGCAGGATTACAGAGTATTTCGAGCAACTTGCTCATTTTGGTCATCTTTTCGACATCTATAAAAATGTGGATGGGATTATCGGATTATTTCGAAAACGGTTGAACGTAATACAATCGGTAATATAGGGATTTCTCAAAAATGGTTTCATCGATGATATTTATATTCGTTACTCTACTTACTGGTGCCGTCGTTGCTGATCTTGCCCAGCATGCGCTTCAGTGGCTCAATGTATTTGGTCAACTGCTTGTATTTCTCTCGGTACAACGCCTCCTCCTGGGGATTAAACGGACTGTTGCCAGTCACCTGGCCAGGTGTATTGATGGAGCCACTAGGCGATTGCTGGCGAATGTTGCGCTGCGGATTCTGCATCATCTGCATTTGGGGACTTGATTGTGGCACCAGTGCTGGGCTTGGTATCATTTGAGGTGTGGGCATTTGCGGTGTTGGCGGTTGTTGTGTCGGCGTCTGATTGCCCACCAATTGTTGTTGCTGCTGTTGTTGTTGCTGCTGCTGCTGTTGTTGCTGCTGCTGCTGCTGTTGCATTTGTTGCAATTGCTGCTGCTGTTGCAATTGTTGGGCATCCGCTGGCGAAGGACTTGAGCGCATAAAAGGCTGCTGTTGCTGTGGCTGCTGTCCAACAACGCCGCCTCGTGCGCCGGTAAACATTTGGCCAGCTTGACCCATCGCCATATTGGGCTTTTGTTGCATGCTCGGTGGCATGTTGACATTCATCCCGCCCATGGGATTCATTGCCCCGCCCTGTTGCACAGCATTCGGTGGCAGACCAGCTCCTCCTGGACCGCCCACTTGCTGCTGGCCCGCTGCACCCACAACGTTGTGTTGTTGCTGCTGCTGTTGAATGTTTGTTGGCATCCCCTGCATGCCTTGATTAAGTCGCAGCATTGGATTCATGCCGAGCTATATGATTTAAAATATATCATTTAGTACAATAAAATATATAGTAATATTAAAACAATTGATTGATTTAATTGTGCATATTTACTTACCACCATGGGTGGCATTTGGCCAGGCATGCCGCCAGCTGCACCGCCAGTGGGACCGCTGTTGGGTCCTGGACCCACCATTTGGTTGGGAATGCCGCCGCCATTGCCCACAATCTGTCCCTGGCCTTGCGCTCCGGCTCCTGGTCCCATGGCATTCAACTGCATGCCGCCAACAGCGCCGGGTCCAGGTCCGTTGTTACCCGCTCCGCCCATTTGCTGGACCTGCACCTGCATCTGTTGTGCCCCGCCAGCACTCATGGGCAACTGACCTGGCCGGATGTTGGCCATGTTGGGCTGCATTTGCTGCTGCCCTGGACGCTGCTGGTTCAGTGTCTGCAGCAAATTGGAAGCGGTGCCTGCACCGCCGGGTCCGGCCATTTGATTCGGACCGGGAGCTCCCGTCATGCCCATTAATTGCGGATTGCGATTGCCTTGTGAGGCCAAAGTCTGCAGTGCATTTAACGGATCTTGCATGACATTTTGTTGTCCCATTTCTGCATTTGGCGGTGGCGGTTGTTGTTGTTGTTGCAACTGTTGCTGTTGTTGTTGCTGCTGCTGCGCTTGTGACTTGCGCTGGGACATGTCCTTGTAGTGCATAAAGAGCTTGGCAACCAATCCCAAGTACTCATCCTTTGTGCGAGATTTGCGAAAGATGTGATTTTCCATCATGCTGGCATTCTTGTTCGGCTCGGGGCCACTTTGGGGCAACATATCGTGGCTGCAACAAGAAAAAAACACCAACAACAATAACCAAAACACATACAAAACGAGTCATTTCTATTATTCTGCTACTCACATCTTGGAAATGACATTCTGACGAAAGTTCTGGCTCTGCCACTCCTCAGTCATATTGAACTTGTTGAAAACACACAAATATATTTTAGTTTAATGAATTTTATGAGTATTTCAGTAAAAATCACGTCGCGTCTTCGTCTTCTTACACTTTACAATAATCGATAAGTAATCGTATATCGTAGGGTTAATTTTCCTTAGATTTCTGGCAACACCGCATTGAATGCACCTCTTTTCAACAGTCTGGCAGCGCTGCAATTCGGCTGCGTATGCTTTTTTGCTGACAATGCTTGAGTGATGTTTTTGAGTGCGCCTGCTTTAAAATAAATGCATGAAAATATGTACATATATTTTTCATTGTCTTTTTCTTCCACTTAAATTGTTAGTCCTTTTTCATATACAGCAATTAAATTGCCAACGTTAGTGTCAACAAATAGATCGAGCCTTTGTTGCTTTCTCTCTCTTATTCGCCTTAATATATTGCCATCTCTTTCGAAAGTGTGTGCAGCAATGCTAAATGGTTACAAAATAATACATATGTATACCGGGCTGTCACAGAAATCGCTAATCGAGCAAAAAGTTACAAATTACAAAAAAATGTCCTGGTGTCCACATTACAGAATATTTTATAGATTACGGGTTGTCCGAATAATCGAGATTGTAGTTTTTGGAGTTTCTTACAGCAGTTTATTTATAAATTGCACTCTTCAATTTTCCGAATGCTAATTTTTTTTGATAGTTCTTTCCCAACATTTTCTTTCCCCTCATTCCCAAAATGATGTTTGTGAAAGTTCCGCTAAATGTACAACTTTTATTGAACTCACGACTCAGCTCGAACGTAATTATGTATTCAATGTGTTTGTGTTGAGGTTACTTAACAATTTGGTAGGCCGAAAGCAAAGGTCAGAATGTAGTTTGAAAAGGGGGTTTCTTATTGGTTGCGTCTATTCCTGGTCACATATCATCTGTAGAGGATTGGGAATTGGAATAGGCAAGGAAAACGCTTTAGTTGAAGTGGTCACCCATCTTTTTGTCCAAAATGGCGCCCAACGAGCGGACAAGTGGATCAAGAACTTCGCGAACCTGCGACTTGGTCACATGCTCCATGGCTTCCAGGAGCTGTTGATGGAGCTCCCGTTTCTCCTGCCGCGGTTGCTGCAACAGGGCCAATATGTTAGTCAACTGATCCTTCTGTTCCGAACTCGGATCAAGATAGTCGCTGCTGGGATCACAGCGATAATCGCCACACTGGACGCACTCAATGTGGGTGGGCACCTCCTCGTCGGGATCGACCTTAATTTTTTCCGCCGGAGGTTCGATGGCAACAACCCCAGTCTGGGATTGGGCATTGATAGATATTTTCTCCTGCTTTGGGCGACGAATCCAGCCACGTTGACGTCGCTTCTCGGGTCGCTCCTTGGGCACCAAACGCGGCTCATAAAGCTTCAGATCGTTGAGGAACATCTTAAGATCGTAACGCTCGCGTGTCCCCGATCTTCCCGTTCCATGTGCCTGATGGGCACGCTTCTGAAGGCGTCGATAAGTCTCACGAGCCAATTGGAAGCGCTCCTGCTGCATGTCCTCGATGAAGGTTAAGAAGCTGGTACAACGTTGCTGCAAGCACTCAACAACCGGATCCTGTCGATCGAGTACCCCTTTGTCCAAACAAACATTCGTCAACGTGTACATCATCTCGATGAGGGCGCTCAACTTTTGTGGCACCTTATCGAGGAGAAAGTAACGCAACTGCCGCTTATAGTTGCCAATGGAATGATGCATCAGCGAATAGACGCACACCACTCGCTGGCTCGCCTCATTGGAGGTGGCGCTGTTGAAGCTTGCCACTGGCGTAGCACGAACATCCTCGATCAGCCCTCGCAGCGGAAAGAGATAGTTACGGGAGAACGTCACACAAAACTTAAAGGCATTCCTCTCCCTTCGCTGCTTTTCCTGATTGCTGCACGTTGGCATCTGGAGCTGCAGGAGTTTACCCTGCAGTCGATCCAGGGCCGTGATGATTCGCTCTTGGGTTAGAGAGATCTTATTATATATAGTCATCTTCTCGTACTTGAGATTCTCCAGTGATCGTGAACAGATCACGTTGCGTCCGGCGCTCTTGCGACGCCGTTGCATGTTCAGGCTCGCAATTTGATTGGGAGTCGTTGCTATGGGTGTTGGAGTCATGTTGGGCAATAGCGTGAGCTGCGTTTGATTTTCCCTTTCGCCAGGTTTCTTCGGGGCCTCCTCTTGCGGCAGCTTGCGCTTTAAAGGACGGCGCTTCGTTGGATGAGGAGGCGCCGCTTTCTGCCGCTTGGAGGCGGCTTGTCCAGCCTTCACAGCGTCCGTCTTCTCTGCCTTCTGTGGCTGCTCCTTATCCTGTGTGTCGCATAATGTCAACGTATCCGTGTCCGATCTCTGGGATGTATAATGCATGGGTTTCAGGCTACGCTGAAGACGAATCCAGTGTGGATGCGGCTCGAGTTCCTCAAAGCAGGCATTCTGTGAGCTGCGAGTGTCCAAAGTCTCGCTGGGATTGTAGGGTAACCTCTCAATGTAGCGCATATAGCCAGGACGATCCACAATCTCCTGCTCTAGATCGCTGTCCTCCACAAAGGGATGTTCGGCTTCCATGCCGCAGGGTAAGCCATGCTGTTGCATAAACAGGCAGGCCATCGAGGGTGTGGTGTTCAAGGCACGACACAGATCTGCATTCATCATCTGTGGCAACATGGGCGTTGGGATAATGTCCTGCCACTGCGACTGGGTGGCTCCATAATCCTGATAAGACATTTGCTTGGCATCCAGCTGCAGTTGCTCGTTGACGTTCAGCTCTTGCTTTAGTCGCTGCATTATCTTCTCCTGCTCCAATTGTTCCGGCACAATCTTCTCCGGCGTCGGAGGTGGATTAGGGTTGGTACCGAACTTGGACTTCGGCTTTGGCTTGGCTTTCATAGGCTGCTGCATTTTCTTCTTCGTCGTTTGGTTATGGCGTGGCTTCGACTGCCGCCTGTTAAAGTTACCCTGCAGCTCGGCAGGAGCAATGTCCTGCAATTCTGCGCAGACCTCGCGATGCAGTCCCTCAATGTGCGCCGCATAGGCATCGTCCATATTGAGTGGGAGCTTGGGAGTCATCGCCTGTTTCTGTTTGGTTGTTCCTCTCTTTTGTTTGCGGGCACGCATCATCTTGCTTCTGGCCTTGCCACGAGGCCTTACTGTATCTGCGCCTCCCGCCAAACGCTCTACAGTTGGAGCCTCGATCTCTTGGTCACTGCTGAATCCACTGCAACTTTGGCTGCTGTTGCTCCTGCTGCATTTTCTGCTGCTGGCACTGCTTGTGCTGTCCCTAGTGTCCAGCGACATTTGCGTCTCCACATCGAGATCCCGGGAGGTAACCATGCCGAGCACATCGTTGCCACTGTTGCGCATCTTGCAGAATCTCAGTTTGTTCATCTTGTGCGTCTCCTTGTCCCGGCTGTACTCATCTCTCTCTGCGGCACGTTGCAGGTTGTAGCGCTTAACAGCATTCTTTATTGAGTCCGGATTCGTAAACTGATGGAACAGCAATTAAAAAAGCACCTCAAAGCATGGATAAATTGTTAACAAGGTGACATACATATGTATTCTGTTTACCATGGGGAAATTACAGCAGATGGCGTATTCACTTAAGACAACTTATTTTTTTGACCTTATTATGTGGAATGAAGAGTTTTGGAACTTACATCTTACTCTCTTTCTTACATTGTGGTAAAAATGAATAAATAAAGAGGTTTACTGAGCATTGAACAAATTGATGATTCAGGAAAGAGGATGTGTCACCTTGTTATTATTTCACCAAGCCCCAGCGAAGGTATGGAAGTTAATGCGAGGGGTATGGAAGTTATGCGCTTACCTGAAACTCGTGGGCAAAAGATTGTCCATACAGATCGTGGACTTTCAACATATTCTTTAATTGTCTGTGGAGTCGTTGGTGTGGAGTGGTTAATTTACTGATAGCTTGAATTGGTGTCTTTGTTGTAAAGATTTTGCAATGGGGCTAAGGGGCTTGAGGGTTTGACCAGTTTAAATTTTGTTTTATAAAATCTTCCAAAAAAATAAAATTAATGTGGATATGCCTATATTCTGTTCGACTTGTTCGCTTTATCAAAGTTGTCTGCCTGTCGCTCTGACACGACTCTGACGACAAACTTGTTCAATAAAAAAAATGCCTTAAGAATTTCTAAAAGCTATTTGTTAAATTATATGTATAACAAGTGGGAAAGGCTATAATCGAGCTACCGACTATAGGATATCCGTTACTTATTTTAATATGTATACAATATTTGTATTGCATACTTTTAGGCAGTTATATTGCCTAAAAACTTAAATCAGCCATTACAACCTTTCTATTTGTCCTATCTTAGTAGGATGATAGGTAATAATAGTAGTTTAAGTGCAAGTGGGGATTTTTCGCGATTTGCAAAGTGCATTAAGACGGCGTTTTGCGAAATTCGACCTGTAAGTGGGTCAAATATCAGGAAATTGCTTGGTATGAAAAACTTTTTTCTTAGAATATCTCAACCAAACTTACAGATTGTATGTTTGGGACTGTTTCTTAAGTTCTGACCAAATTTTGGTCAAAGTCGGATGACGATATCATATAGCTGCCATATGAACAATCGGATGCAAATTAACCCTTAGAATCAACAACTCTGTTGTTGTATGAGATATCCGAACAAAACTTACAGATTAACTCATCTTGCTCAATTTTGACTTTTTCGAAAAATTTTGCTTTTCCCGCTAAATCACTAGATCTGACTTTTAGCCAAAGTTCAATTGCAAGGAAGAAACATTAAAACCGCGGACAGCGAAAGTTAAATATTTCTGTTTTTTTTTACAAAAAATATACGGCACTGAATGTAAGCCCAAGTTAACGGGAAAATGATTGTAAATGTTAATGCACTTTTGATCAACTTTTGGTAATTTTAACAGTAAGGTGCGAAACTGACCGTTTTCAGTAAATCGATTTCATTTTTGGCGCCAAGTAAATAATATTTTTGAAAATCGTATATGGGTATTTCCAGCTCAACAACAGAGCAACAACTCATATCTTTTGAAATATTCTTCCAAAAATGTATTCAAGTTATTTATTTAAGCAATATACGCTAGAAGAAATTCAATAGGATGAACATATAGATTCTAAATTGGAATAAATTCACTTTTTCTATATTTTAGCCCATTTTCTTAAAAATTGAGTTCTAAAATGGACCGTGTGTATTCTCTCGATAACTTTAAGTGACATAGTAAGATTGTAGCATAAACCATTTTAATACATACCAAGGTGCAACAGAAATCGCTTTCGCTTGAATTTCATTAAAATTTCATACAAATTTAAGTGAAATTCAAGCGAAAGCGATTTCTGTGGCACCACGGATAGAAATGTATTGTAAAATTAATTTAAAACAAGTTTTAAAAGCTGTTTTGGATATATCAATTAAAATTTGATGAACAAATTCTTGGAACAAACTAGGTGGAAATCTTGTCACGTTCGCGATGTCGCGTTACAAATTAAAAATAAAACTTTTAAAATAAATAAAATGCTAGTAACATACCAAAATTTTTCTAAAACGGAAAACTACATTATTTTATTATGGTTTAAAAGTATTTTCTTCCAAATTATTCGCCTTATTTCGCAGATTTTCGCATTTGTCAAGATAAAGTCAAACATGACTTCCATTTTTCGTCGCGTTCGCGATAAATAAAAAAAATAGTGTTCATAAAATGCATTAAAAAGGTGAGAGAACATTTTTGAAAATGTCCTGAAAATACCCGTACGTAATTACGAGTCTGTTCTTTGTTCATATTGTACATTTGTTTTAATTGCAATGTCGATTTAAAAATATTACCCAAGCATTAATGCTCAAAAAAAAATTTGTTGTCCAAAAATATAGTTTTGAAAATGTTAATAAAAAAAGGGAATAAAACTCGCGACAGCTAAAAATAGAAGGACAAGAAAAAAGGAGGGCCTACTCAACCACTAGATTAATAAGGACAAACAATGGCGCCGCAACCGAAAAGATATGTGAGTTTCAAAATAACCAATTGAATTGAATTTGAAAAATTGCATGTAATAATATAATATTCATATATTTGGTTGTAGTCGCGAATGCGAAAGCTGGGCATTATGATGACGGGCATAACGGCGGTATACATGGGTCTGACCGCATACGAGAACCAGGATAGTCTATTCCGTACATTCGTGATGCCGGCAATGCGTTTACTTCCAGCCGAGACGAACCACAACTTGGCCGTGATGGCGTGCAAGTATCGGATTTATCCAGCCTCCAATTACATGGATGATTACAATCTGCACACCTCGTTTTTCGGCCGACTCATAAGTAATCCGATTGGCATTGCCGCCGGCTTTGATAAGAATGCACAGGCTTTGAATGGACTGAAGGATTTGGGATTCGGTTTCATCGAAATTGGCAGCGTTACGCCAATGGCCCAAAAGGGCAGTCCCAAGCCACGAATCTTTCGACTCAGCGAAGATCGGGCGATCATCAGTCGTTACGGCTGCGACAGCGATGGACATCAGGTGGTGGTGCAACGTCTTCGGAAAGTCCTCGCCCGGAATGACTTCAAGGCTGTCGTGGGCGTTAATCTGGGATCAAATCGCAGCTCCACAACTCCAACCAGAGATTATGTTTCGGGTGTAAAAACCTTCGGTCCCTTGGTCGACTACCTCGTGGTGAATGCTGCAAATCCACAGTCGAGAGGTCAACACAGTGTCGAGAATAAGAAGAGATTAATCGAGCTGCTGACGGCGGTAAATCACGCCCGGACGGAACTCAATCAAAGGCGAAAAGTTCCCATTCTGTTGAAGCTGTCGCCAGACATGACGCTGGACGAGATGAGGGAAATTGCCGCAGTGATTGCCTTGAAAAAATGCCATGTCGACGGTTTGGTTGTGTCCAACACGACATCGGCACGCGACAATCTCAGCGACTCCAAAATGGCCAGCGAAAATGGTGGACTGAGTGGTGCTCCGCTCCGGGAACGCTCCACTCGACTGATCGCCCAGATGTACGATCTCACGAAGGGCAGCATTCCGATCATTGGTGTCGGCGGCATCTCGTCTGGTAGGGATGCCTTTGAGAAAATCGAGGCGGGCGCCTCCTTTGTCCAAATCTACACGGCCTTTGTCTACGAAGGTCCCGATCTTTTGGACCGCATCAAGGAGGATCTCTCGCTGCGGATCAGCGAGGCGGGCTTTGCTAACATTCGAGATGCTGTCGGCTCCAATTACAAACAATATCTGCCCAGCAAATAGACTCCCCGTCCTTAATATTGCATATTTCCAATAAATTATATATTTTGTATATTATTTTATTCCCCTTCCTCAACTTGTCAAAGATTTTTAGATGTTTTTTATTCGATTCTTAACGGAAAAACTGCAAAATTTATTCGAATTCAAATTTTTGACATTGTTTTTTCGAGCCGAAAAAGTCGACTTTTTCAATTTTGAAGCTAAAATTTTGAAAATACTACCAAAACTTTTGTTGAATTTTTCTCGAATTTCTAATTTTTTTGGTTTCTCAATTTTCTTTTTATTTCTAAATTTTTTTTTCTTTTTTCTTAACTTTGCCACCAAACCAACTTTAAAATAAACTTAATTATTTTACAAAATTTTTGCATATATTATTGTTTTTTTAAATTGTTTCTCAATTTTTTTTAATTGATTTTTGAAAATTTCAAATTTTTCACTTCAAATTTTCGCGTACAAATTCAAAAATCAACTGTTATGTTATTTACAGACCGCAATCAGCTGCTACTGTTCCGCACGCTTCGCACTGTTACTAACTGACCGAAGACAAAATAACTGATTCCGAACTAAAGAAGAAGCGCAATTCGAAAAAAAAGCTCCATTGCGCCAACAGGAAAAACAAGAGCCAGTTTTGGCGCAAAAACGCCAATTGTGGGAGCCGTGCATTGAACAACATTTGAAGTTTTTGAAACGGCAATTCGAATTCAGGCTGGAAACATACTGTTAAGAAGTAACAGTAAGCCGCTCCTCAGTTAACAGTTACTCAAATTGGCATACCAACATTCTGTTAGCTTGGTTTCTCACATCTCAGCATGCTAGTACTGCTATCGATTAGTAATGTACTCACACAACGTTCTCGCTGTTAACTCGGCTCTACTACATAACTGTCAGTATATTTAGTATTTAAATTGGGATTTTTTTGTTAATTTACGGAGCAAAAGCATTGCACGGTAACACTGCGTATTTTGTTGCATTGCTGCTTTTATTTTAATGTTTTATTCTATTTTTATGTAAAGCAAAAGTACATAAACGCCAAGCGCATAAATGTGCACACAGCAGCTAAACAAATAATTAAGTCGAGTGCGTCTATTGCAACAACGGGCTGGATCGCAACGAGAGTGGAAAGAAGGTTCTTAAATATCGTGTCCCATTGTCTTGCGAATGCAATGACAGAAACAAAAACAACAAAAACAACAATGCTTACAACGCATTTTCCAATTGCAGATTAATAATTGAACAGTACGCAATATCACAAGTCCATAAACGTCGTCATGGATGTGGAGGAGAACTATGAATCACAAAGCGCCACAGAGACTCCGCCACAACAGCAGGGACAGCAGCCGTTGCAGCCGCACCAGCAATTGCAGCAGGAACAACAACAGCAACAGCGGCAGCAGGAACAACAACAGCAACACCAACTGCAGCAGCAGTTGCAACAGTTGCAAGACATGCAATGCGAGCCACTGTTTGGCATCACTACAAATACGACAACAACCACAAATCCAATGATGGACACAAGCAACATTGCGATACCATTGCCAGCACCGCCTGGAACGGGCCTTGTTTCAACAGCCTCAACGCTACCGCTACCATCACCCGCACAAGCAGCGCAGATCAAAGGTCTCGGCGTACCGGTGTCTTTGCCAACAAATGACTATGACATTGACTCGCTGCTATTGCAGCAATTCAGTTGCATGGGCACCACAGATCATGAGGATCTGATAAGTCAGTTCCAGAGCCTCATGAACAATCAAATGAATCGAGAGTCTGCTCGTTTCTATCTGGAAATGAGCAACTGGTAAGACAAGTGACAACGGCTTAACTTTTTTCATTGGCTAATTTTTGTTTATTTGTTTTTATAATTATTATTTTTTTTTTTGTTTTGTTTAGGAACTTGCAAACAGCCGTCGGTTGCTATTTGGACTTTTGTAGTCTGCAATCATTGCCTTCAATGAAAATTGTACAGGGCCAGCATGTGAATGCACAACAGCAGGCATTTCAGCTGCAAAACGATGGCAACGAACGCTGGCCCAATGGTTGTTATTTAACATCGCCCATACAGACGCAACGCATCAATGTGCCGTCCCTGCGTCCCGGCGAAACTTGTGATATATTGGCTGATCTAATGCCCACACAGCCGGCCATTATGTGGCGCCTCTGCACGCCCAACGGTTGGTACTTTGGCGGTGAGTGGGAGCTCTATATCTATCATTAAAGTCTCACATCGATAACGTGTGCTTTTTGTTTTCTTTCTTGGTTTTTTGTTAGATGCCATTTGGATGATACCGCCCGGCACTCAGGCTAGCCAGGATGAGCTACAGCAACGTATGGTACAGCTTATCACCTCGGAAGCGAAGCCAGAGGTTTATCCACAGATCAAAATAGTGATAACCGCGCATACGCAATGAGAAAGCGCTCACGTTTTATTTTAAAACAAATTTCAATGTTCACATTTAGCTGCGATTATGCACATTTTCACAATTCACATTTTGTTTTCCAATTCTTCAAAAATTACTGTGCATATTTCAACTTTCATTTCGAATTCGAAACGACAACAAATTTTAATATTTTTCTCCTTTTTGATTTTTATCGAAGCATTTTAATTCGATTAGCAAAGAACTCACAAAAACTCTCCTTTCTAATTCTAGTTATTTTAAAAATTATGTGCGCGATATGGTTCTATGTCTAAGCGAAATGGTTTTTTTTTTCCTTTTTGTCAAAACCAATCCTGTAACAAATGTAGTTTTAAGTGTTTTATTGAGCGAAAGAAAGAGGAAAGAAGAAATTTTGTTCTATTTTTGTTTTTCATTTGATGATTCTTAAATTTTAGAGCTGTTATCATCTTCGACTATAGGGATGCCTTGAAAGAAATTGTAAACTCTGGAGGAAACTATTAATTCATAACTGTTATGCGAAGCAAGCTGAAAAAGAAGTTGCCCATTTTACTCCTAATTAGTAATTCCGGGATCATCATAGTATGTTTATGGAAGTATTTACATACATATGTACGTCTCGGAACGATCACAAGGAAATTAAAAAAAAAAAAACTGCCGACTTCAAATACTGCTCTATCTAAGGTTTCTCTGCCGATTTATTGGTTGTTTAATCATAAAATATCAAATCGTTGATATACAATATGTAGCTTAAATGTGTGAATGTGGGCTTACTCCCGATCTTAAATCTAGTAACTGTTGTTGTACGACTTTTTCAAAAGAACGCATCTTAGCAGGAAATCGCTAAAACCCGCTAAAATTGATACCCCCACAAAATCCAAATGATAAATGCTTCAGATAACTATGGTCTTGATGTCGTTGGAAATTTATTTTGAATGGTTTTTTGGCATACCTTCAATTTTTTTTTCTAAAGTACAAAAGTAAAAAGCTACTGCTGACAACAAGTTTTTTAATTTATGTTGTATGTAAAATTTCGCGTTTTTTGGTAAATGACACATAATTTTTAGCCAAGGGGCTTGAAAGAAATCCCAGTGGATTAAGCAACGGACGTTGAGCGAGACAGACAAGCTGCGGTCAACAAAGTGCGGCAATCGAACTTCTGCCAAAAATGCGTTGTCGAGCTAGAAAACGGGCCGAAAACGGATCGTAAGCGGATCGAACGAAGTCATGTCATGTTGTACGCAACATTTTTTTGTGTGACGCGTTGCGAGCTGGCAAAAATAAGTTTCGGCATTTTTGTGGTTTTTTTCTGCTCTGCCTTCGTGCATTTCGTGCTGTGCCAATTGCCGGGAGTCATCGGGAGTAAGGCATCGTTTGTTATATTATACAAGGTACTCGAAAAATATCATAAATGTTCTGAAAATGATACTTTTACGTGCGTATCGTATTTGCCAAGTTTGCTGCTACAATCTGAGCGACAGATGACTCAGATTTCTATCACTTTCAGATCAGAAAACGGACGTATTGCACGTTTGCAATCCGTAAAACTATGATTTTCGATTTCGCGTACGTTGTATAATGTTACTAATATTTAAAATAAATATAAAATGATAATTTTTCGGATTATTTTATATTTTATTATTATGTTTTTTTATTTTAATTACAATTTAACGTAAAATTTTTATCTAAAAACTATATAAAAAATTAACTTTTAACTTCCAAGGTCGTCTCCTCCATCCACACCCACACACTGCCCTCCATTGCTTCTATTATCTTAAAAAAAAACCTCTTTACGAGGTAAAAGTCTAGTGACGAAAACATTTTCATGCCCCAAAATTTCTGATATTTTTCGACTTAGCCTATTTTTATAATTTTATGCTTTAATAAAGAAAACAAATAGTAAAGATAATTCAATTTAACCCCATCTTTAATCCCCATCTTCGGAGGCGCGAGTTCCACTCACCCCAAATAATAAAATATTGTTGGAAGTTTAGATAAATTTTATGAGTTTATTTCGAAGCAATTCTCGATATTTTCGAAGAGGCCCATGACTTCTGCCGAATACATCGCTTTCATTTCGGGTAATGATCTTACATGTCTTAGTGAAGTTACTTTTGGATCCGATGAGGCGGAGAGTATGTTGAACAAATCCCCATTTTGTTTCTTGCGCCTCTTCTAACAATTCTCCAATTGGAAGACATTGATAGTCGATAATGTCCTTGCCATGATCCAAAACCTTGTGGACCGTTGGGGTTAGTACTTTTCTAGGATATTTCTCTTTAATCAGCTGTGCGGTTCTTCCAGCATATGATCCAAACTTTATGGAGTCTAGGACATTTAGTATAACCTGGACACGTTTTATAATGTCCACATCTATTTCCGTTATAAAAAATTCCATAAATCTAATTCTGGCATGCAAAGGAGATATTCCGTACTCATAATTCTCTTCACAAACTATCGACTCATCCAAGTTTTGAAACTGTTTTTGGGGTTCGTTGACATATTGCAGAATATCTTGTTGATTAAGTGCTGGTTAATGTGTCCAAAACTTGAGTGGGATGCATTTCATCAATTTCTCTTTTAATGTTGTTTACCGTATTTTTAATAAGCTCAGCAGTGTCCTTAGCATATGTAAACATTACTGTCCTGCAAAAATGATTTACCGAAGGCCGAGGGTTTTTCCAATGCTCAGCAGAATCGCAATTTAGCCTGAGTGGTACAATGGACACCATAAACATGTGTCTGTTAAAATCCCATCGCTATGATTGCTTTGCTTTTAAAGTACTTGTTTTGTCCAGAGGAGCCATCGCAGCCCCATTTTGTGAGCAATGTCAAATTATGAGGATGTAAGTCGAGGTCTTTTGTGCTCATTCTTTCAATAATTTGTTGCGCTGTATGATCCATCATATTTTGAAGTTTTACTCTGACCAGTACATCCGTGATTTCTGCTAATGGTGGTACAGTTGCTTTCTTTGCACATGTAATACTGGCGTAGCTTGGCAAGACATCTACATACGTTTCTTTTTTTCAACGAAGATCGCAATATTAAATACTTTTCTTTTGACAATCTCAAGTCCTCTCAAGTTGGTGTATTTGATATTTGTGTGCGAGTCCGGTGGCGTAGGAATGCTGTCTCTTATTCTTTGCAGCCTAGAAGGACTTGCCTCAGATACGGCTTTAACAATAGTGCTATTCACCCTTTCTTGAGATTGATTATATTTTATCTTTAAGACAGTTGAAATATTCACTTTTGATGTATTCTCAGTATTCTCAGTAGCTTTTAAAAGCTTCCTTTTCTTCGAATACTGTGAGCACTCATCTAATGGCATTTCCGGCCTCCCTCTCGCTTGATTGGAAGTCGATGGCTGACACAAGTCAACTTCTTCAAATATTATTTCTTATTTTCTAGCCAATTACGATTCTTTGCTAAGAATCTATATCATGTTCGGTTATTGTTATTCTCTTGCTCAGCTTGTAAAAATGCTTCAATACTATTTTTGATCACAAATAATTCAAACAATTCATGATAAGACAGCTCCATAATTTAGTTTTTTTTAATGGTTTTATAAAATAAGAGATCACTGTTTTCACTTGCACTTCTTTGAAAGCTAACTAAGCGCTTCTGCCAACTCATTAAAAAGTTACTAAAACAAATTGAGAATTATAAGCGTTCTGTTATGTCACAACAGAAGGGCGTAAGTTAACGGTCAAATACGCAAAGATACTTAAGCGAATGCAAACAAAATATTTTTTTTCAGCTACCATTTTTTTTTTTTAAATTAAACATTTCGAAAAACTAAAAAAAAATAGAAAACTAAAGTTCAATTTTTAAACAAGTATAACTTTTGTTGTTTAATAGCCTTTCCTCACTGAAACTACATTTCAGCATTTTAGCATTTTCGGAGAAAATGCTACATTTTTCCTATACATTTCATATGGGAGACATTGGTGGGAGAATAGTACATTTCTGATAAATGTAACTCCAGTTTTAGAAAACAATGCGATATTCATCGGAATTCAATCGATATTTGGAATTTTTTTTAAGTTCTCGAAAGTACAATCACTAGATTTCTCAACTTCTGGCGCCAAATTTCAAACGATAAAAAACTGTACTTAATTTTTAATTTAATGAAGAATGAAATAACGGTAAAATGTTGCAGTTAACAACAAAAGAATTCAAAAACTAACCCTTTTGGCTACATAACACATTCTCGATCGCAACAATTATTATTAAATCGTTATAGTATCTCATTGAAGATGATACAAATTGAATAAATAAAATAGTAGTTCTTATTGGTAAATATTCTAATATTTATTATTACAAAATTATTACAAAAGTTGTTGAATTGTACAAGAAGTATCTGATAAGGGCGCTACAAGTTGTTTTTACCAACAATCAATTATCAGAATCTAATCCCTGACTCTTGCTCTAGTTGCGCTGACACCATAAGTACGTTGTCTCCAATTTTCGTTATTCCATAGACGATCCCAGCCCATAGAGAGCTACGGCAACCCCTTGTTCAATGAGAGCTCATTGAAATGGTGTTTCACTTTGGGTTTCCTTTGCAATGCTTTATCTGAATGGTTTTCCAATTCGGTAAAGTTGGATGGTCTCCTACACATCAGAGATTCTGTTTTAAGCAGCGAAATTTTCTTGAAATCCTTTCATTTATTTTCTCGTATTTTTTAATTTCAGTTGTCAATCGAGTTTGTACAGGGTTGCCCATATTCGACGGACCCATGTTTTTTTTTAAAAAATCAAAGAAAAAAATAAAAATTTGGCGGTTGGCAATCTTAATCATTTAATTTGTTCCAAGTAGATTTGTTTACATCAATTTTTGAATATGATATCTCTCAAATGGCCGCCTCTGGCGTTGATGGCGTATTGTGCCCTTTTTGCAGCATTTTCCATCGTTTTCGCCAACATTTCGGCCGGAATAGCGGCTATTTCTTCACGAATGTTGTCCTTGAGTCTTCTACGGTCCTTGGCTTGTTAACGTAAACCTTTGACTTCAAATATCCTACCACAAGAAGAAGTCAGGCGGCGAAATCGATTGTTATGCGACTTTTGCGTGGAGCGCCCGGAAGACGCCCTCGACGAATAATTGGACTGGTCATCATGTCGCGATAACGCTCCTGGTGACGAACAGCATGGCCATTTTCATTTTGCAAGAAAAACGGCCCAATGACCGTTTTCGCACTAACGCCGCACCAAACTGTGACTTTTTCGTCATGAAGAGGCACTTCTTCAATCTCCTGAGGATTTTCAGTGGCGTAAATACGGCAATTTTGCTTATTTACGGTCCCATTCAATGTGAAGTGGGCTTCATCGGACATGATAATTTTATTCCAAAATTGCTCGTCATCTTCGGCCATTTCGATGACTCTTTGGGCCCATTCCAATCGACGAGGCTTGTCCGCAGGCAACAATCTTTGCGTCAATTGAATTTTGTACGGGAACAAATGCAAATCAACGCGAATAATCCGTTGTAAAGTGGACCGAGCCATGCCCAACTGCTGAGAACGGCGTTTTTGGGATGTTCTTGGGGACCTCTCAACACTGGCTCGTACGGCAGCGATATTCTCGGCCGATCGCCTTGGTCGACTTTTATTTGGCCCCTCTCTCCGGAGGTTAGAAAGAGCCGTCGACCAGTCGAAAATTTTTCGTATAAACGCTTAATGGTGTTCTTAGAAGGCGCACTTTTCACATTTTTTAATTTTTTAAAAGCACGTTGAGTTTTCACAATTGACTTGTTCTGTTGAATGTAAATTTCAACTATTTCAGAGCGCTCGCGTGGCGTGTATTGTTCCATGGTAAAAATCTGCTTGGACTGACGCTTCAAACGCGGTATGTCATTAAGCGATCTGACATCTCTGTCAAAAGTTATGGAGTTGCCAGATGGGTCCGTCGAATATGGGCAACCCTGTACTTTCAACCACATTGTTGATCTCTCCACTGGATCCAGACAAGGTACTTGCACACGAGGATTTGTCCAAAGTCATGTATGCCATCAAAATAGCAGTCGCTTTAGCTGCTAATTGATATCGCTGGACAGCGGGGCAGGAGTCAAAGGATAACAAGGCGTCGAGCACTTGAAAGGGATTTGCACGAGACTATTTAATAAATATACAAAAGACAGACAAACAAGCTGGAGTTGCAGTAAAACCTGAAGTAGAACAAAGAGAGAAAGAGAGCTAGAGAGGGGGTAGGAAGAGAGAGAGAGGGAGAGAGAACCCTTTGACTTTTCAACTGGCGACACGCTGGCCAAAATGCAGCGATTTGTAGCATGTGGCATGTGGACACCGTGGGGCGTCCACGTTGTTGACACTGATGGACACAGGGAAAACTTTTACGAGACCCCCAAAAAAAACAAAAAGGAAATGCGGGAAAAACGTAGGGGAAAAGAGCAGAGAAGAAGGGGCAGAGAAGGAAGATTAGATGTAGCTGGAGCTGTTGGAGTTTCTACTCTACTTCTGTTTTCCTGTCTGCAATGTTTGCATAAAATATGTAATTCAATTTATATTTCACTGTTTGTGTGTGTGTGTGTTTTCCGTTAGATTTTTTGGCTTGTGGCAGGCGACAATTAGAATTTCTGATAAGCCACCATTAAAGCTGCTGTCCGTCAATTGGCTTCACTTTATTTCAGTTTCTCTTACTCCTCCTGAGCATTGACCACTTTGTGTGTGTGTATATGTGTATGTGTGTGCTTGTGGCTGCCACATAAAGCAAAAGTAAAGCCATAGCAAAACTTCGAGTCAAGTTCTCACTGTGTGTATGTATAGGTGTGGAATTAGTGCATACAGACGCATAAATAACAGACAGAATAACACCTAAGACTTTGATGCCCACCAAAATGACGGGGTGTGCCACGGATTTGGTTAGAACGCACACTCATGTGTGTTGTACGTGTGTATGTGTGTGCATATTGTGTATCTACTAATGTCTATGAAGTGGCTTTAAATGCAAATATTTTACATTGATATGCTAAACAGATGCGTCTGTGTGACTTTCGTCTCGTCTGTTCATTCATGTATAACGGAGCGCCAAATGAAACTGGCGACTGTCTCGAGTCTTTGTTGATATTTTCGAGAATGTTGCACACTGCATTTTAAGTACACTAAAGATCAGATAATGAATGCATTGAATTTATTCGATATGCAATCAAATCAGAGACCGAAAAAAAATTAGTAATAGAATTGGAAATTGGGGTAGATAAAAAAACTTTCATGTAAATTGTGCATTTAGGATTCAAACTTTTAAGAAATTTTCTTAAATGATAAAAATTAATATTTTAGAAAAATATGAAAATAATAACAATGAGAAACTGTTTTATAATGGCTTATTAAGCCAAATATTAGAATTAAAGTCGAAAAAGAAACAAAGAAAAGATTAGAACTAAAAACTATAAAAATTTAAATTTCTAATTAACTAAAAATGTTGAATCTTAATATATGTATATGAAATGCTTTATTAATTAAAAGATTACTCATATTAATTATTATTAAAAGGCATAAAATGTCAATAAATAGTATTCAAATTAAAAGTTTCAATCTTAAACATTTGACATTTTAGTCGCAATTAAACAAATTGACTTGCCAAATTTCTGCTATTTATTTATCTCTTAACAATCTCAGTTATGTTCACAGTTCAATGGCCAAACACTATAGAATTCATTGTATAATTTCGTCTAGAAGTTTGGCTTCATAAAATAATCATGTGAATGGTTTTAGATATGCATAAATTCACGCCTGTATCTTATCAGACTTCTGCCTTTCACACAAAATCATATTAAAATGCAAAAATTAAATAAAAACCCAAAGCAAATCAAAAATGTCTGCATAATTTTTGCAAGCATAAACATAAAACAAATCCAATCAAAGAATAAACAACGTGAGTTGCCTGACAACACAATTTAAATAACAGCAAAGAAAAATAATTAAATCAAATAGAACTAAAATTAAAAATCCAAACGAAAGAGTTTGGGGAACGGTAGAAAAGATAAAATAAAGTGAGCTGAAATGAAATTTGTTGCATATATTTTGCACAGCGCCAACTAATTCAATTAACACAATAAAAATGCCACACAAAAGCCAACGGAGCTGCCGGAGCAAAGGCAAGGCAGCCTTTGATTGCCAAGTTGACTTCAGTTTCAGCAGGAACTGAGGAGAACTATAGATGAAGAAGGAGAACTGAGACTGTCCCTTTGTTGAGGTGCGCAGCTAAAGGCAAAGACCAGGTCCTTGCACTCGCTCTCTTCTTCTCTGTGAAAAAGAAGCAGCAAACACAAAACAAAGCACGGGTAGAGCTCCAAAAAGGAACCTAATGTAGAGCAGCACCAACTCCAACTACAGCTCTCAGCTCTCAACTCTAAATCCCCTTCACTCTACTTCACTTCTGGCACTGACACTGGACTACTACTCGGTAAATTTGTACACAGCACACGCGTCGTAGAGCGCGTGAAGCTATTCGCATACTCCGACACATGTGGGCCAGCTCACAATGCCAGGAAACTGCCAGCCGACAGGACGACGACGACGACGACGAAGAGGATGACGCTCAAGGCTCAAGTGCACTAAATGCAAGCGGCAACATCCGTTTCATAAACGCAAAACCGGCTAGAACACTCAGAGAAATTGTGTGGAACTTTTGGAAAAATTAAACTATGGTTTAAATTTGGGATTGTAAAAAAGAATTTTGAGTTCAATATAATTAATAGGAAAATCACAGAGACATTTTGTTCGATGAGAATTCTCAAAGATAATAAATATGTATTTTCAATTTTAATAATAAACCAAAAAAAATATTTTTACGATTATTTAAAATACAATGAAATTCAATTATTTTTTTAAATTGCTATCAATATAATCTCGCCTTTTTTTAGCTTCCTGTATTTTTTTTTTGCACTTTCTCATGCTCCATGCTCTCTCTAATATTTATTTAAAGGTAATAAAGCATTAAATTCAATTTAAGGATAGCAAAACCAATATTCATATAAAAAATCGCATATTTATTTTTTCTATTTCATTTCAACTTGTTTATTTCATTTCAAAATTATCGAAATTTATTGTAAGACATTTTCCACGATTTTCATTAAACTATATATATTTGCTTTTATACACTTAATTTGCACGGTGTTGTCAACTCCCCAACTTCTTTTGAGTTGCAAACAAACCTGTGCAGTCTCTGAACTCTGCCACTCTGTGACAATTTCTATGGCAGGAACCTCACCGTTTCCACACCTCGTCCACCCGCCCCTTTGGACTCTCTTTAGCTTTTTGTTGAAGCCATTTCACGCTTTTACGCCGCAATTGTTGTGGGCACTGCATTGAAAGGCGTTGCACATAAACTTGCGGCAAAAGTATGACTTTAAAACTAACCCACAATTGTGTGGCATTGTGTGTGTGTTTGTGCTATACAGTTTGACGGCCACTGATATGTGTGGCAAACTGGTTGGCAGCCCTTTTTAGGCCGGCGTCAATGCATTGTGCAGACACAGGTCACTGAAATGCCTTTTGGGCTGACTGCCAAAGTTCCATGAACTTTATGAACTCTCAATCAGTGCATGTCAAACTGTCGAGACATTACTCATACGCCGTGCGAACCCAAGCGCCATCAAAAAGATTGCTGTGAAAAACTCATTAACAAATTGCCTAAACTCTGTGTGTGCGCAGAACGAGAACAAGAACAAGAACATGACAGTCGACAATTTATGTGGCAATTGGCACTGTCAGGCCGCATCTCCCCAAAGACAGCTCCACCTGACCATGACGTAAATGGACATCAAGTGGGTAAAAGCAAACATAAACCGAACCGAATCGAGGTAACAACACCAACACACACTCCTTCAGACATGTGTTTGTACGTATGTATGTATGCTTTACATGTCACAAAGTCGCAACGTCACGTCGCGCGTCATCATTGGGAATGGTTTCACCCTGACAGGTAGCGCTTAGTCTACAGGATGGGGGCGTTAGCTGGGAAACCATTAATAACTGGGTTATGTAATCGAAAGAGAGCGAGATGAAAGGAAGTGGATGGAAATGCTGTAGAGGATAAAGAAAACTATTAAGTGAATGAATGTCAGACAATTGAAGATGATAAAATCATAAACAAATGCGAAAACTTTATAAAGATAACAAGTCTAAAGGGAATATATAAATATGTTGAGAAGAAAATATTACAAATATTTAAGTACTGAAGCAATATAAAGTTTAACAATTACAATTATTCCAAATAACCTCAGTAGTGAATCTAAATTAAATAAAGATCTCCTTATCCGTTTATTCTATTCAATTAAAGTCTATCATCTCCACAATTACAGTACCAATTATTTCTATTACCAAATCTCTTATTTTGTAATTCCTCAACTTTACACTTTTGTTTCCGTATGTTAGCCAATTGAAGATCTGTCTTTCGGCGCCGGACAATTGACACACGTTTGGTTTTGTTTGTAGTTTGTGCCATGATTTCAATTTAATTGCCATGGCATGGCAAGTGTCAACAATTATCAAGTATACGCCACCTGTATGGCCTATAGACGTGCGTCAATTGACGGGGAAATTAATTGAGCGCACTCATGAGACTGCCAATTAGCGGCACATAGCAAATTTATGGCCCAGTCACTGGCACTGCGAAAAGCGAAAAGCGAAAACTAGCAAAACGAATCGAATACGAGTATAAAATAAAATAGCTCTCATATTAAACTGCTGCCAATTTGCTGCGTGTGTGTGGAAACGGCAAACGCGTGTCCAGCTCATAAAAAACACGCTAATAAAAATCTGAAGATGAACGAAAAAAAAACAGAGAACGAAATCTTGAAAAGTATTTTCTGACTGGCAACCAAACAAACTTGAAAATAAACACATAGTGCTGTCCAAAGGAAAATGTCATGTCAAAAATTAGCAACGAAAATAAATGAGGTAAATGTGGGAGAGAAATAGCTAGAGATATATAGAGATATAGGCGAAGGCAAAAACATTTTCTATAAAGTTGCCAGAGAGAAAGACAAAAAAAGATACACAAACTTTTCTGACACGAAAGTGACAAAGTTTTTGCCCAACTCTTTTTGGTCGTTGGCTTCGTTTTTCGTTGGGTAATTTTCGCTATTTTTGCGTTGACAAAAGACAGCTAAAGCAAACCGCAACGAAAACAAACCACAATAAACAAATGGTCATCATAATGTTTCAGAGTAAAAACCGCATTCGCAACAAAAATAAAGTAGCTTCAAGCAACTCTTTTAAAAAGCAATGAAAGAAAAAAGAAGCACTACGAAAAATTTACGCTAATTTTGACAACAATTTGTAATTTTTCCCCGTCTGCCCCTGTAAACTTGGCCATTTGACCAGCACAACTGATGGCTAATTAAAAGCCTCAAACTGCCAAGAAGTTAAAACTTTATCTACTTTAGCAAGCTGATAAGCTGCGCACAGCAATTAAACATCTTTCTTTCATTCCTTTCATTCTCTCTCTGTGTTTGTTTGGAAAACAAAAGATTCTTTTTTTCTGTTTTTGGGATATTTTAAAAATAGCTCAAGAAGATACCAATAATATCAAAAGTATCTGAAAGATGTGTAGTGCATACTGTACAGACAGACACAGCGACAGCGGCAAGTGCTTTTGTTGTTCATTCTTTCCGCATCTTGTGTTTTCCCCTCTGTCAAACAAATGAAAATGCTTAAGAAGCCGCTGAAAGCAAAAGTTGTATTGCCCACGCACAGAGCACAGATAAAGAGCCAATGAATGAGATAAAGACAGGCACAAATAGTGATATTTGAGAGAGAAAGACAGAGTGAGAGCGAATGATAGTGAGGCGCAAACAAATTACAGCCTCCAAGTGACAGCTGAGGACCAAAAAACACACTAGAACAATGACAAGCGAGCACAATAACACTTTGCCTAGACAACAAAACAAGGAATATAAAAATAAACAAATTGTTTGAAATCGACTAATGAATACTACGTAAAACTATTTATAAAGCAAGTACATAAATTCTTTTTAGCTCTTTTTTTCTCATCTTAACTTAATATATTAATTTCAGTCTCTTTCAAA
>JBAMBL010000806.1:0-36993 GCA_037043405.1 Drosophila subquinaria
GTCGAACTTCTCTAACTCGAACTTCCCTAACTCGAAGTTTCTCTAACTCGAACAAAATCGAGTGGCAATAGCATTTACTGAGCAAATTTCATACAATTCTGTCTCCCTAACTCGAACTTCCCTAACTCGAATTTCTCCCTAACTCGAACAAAAATATTGGCCCGTACTTCTGTAAGTCGAATTTTTCGGTAAAATCTCCAACAAAGTTTGAATTTTTTTTCGTTTCTATTTTATACTTTTGTTACCGGATCGTTTGAATATGTTATATTGGTTTACATTAGCATATGGTGATGAAATATGATAGAATATTGCATCAAAAATTACTTAAGCTTGTGAAATTGCTATAGGAAAGTTGTTCGTAATGTACTTCTTTGTCAACGCATCAGTGTACTAAAATGTTTAAGGAAATATTTAAACTTATTAGTAGTTGAGGAATTTGAAAGTAGACCAAATATATTAAAGTTGCTGAAAAATGTGGTATCTCAGCAAAAACATTTTTCATTTTATTAAAAAATGAAATATTAATTATGATGACATTTGAATAGGGAACTTATTCTAGATACGGCAAAGAAGCGAAGAAACCAATTTTTGAGAATATTAACAGGTCTTGAACAAACTAGAATCCCTTTTTGTTGAAAATAACAGAAAAAATTGAAATTTGAATTGTACTTATGATTGAATGCATTTGTAGTTTCTTTTAAAACACTAAAAAAAAAAATTCCCTAACTCGAAGTCTCCCTAACTCGAACTTTTTTCTTGGATAATGGTGATTCGAGTTAGGGAAGTTCGACTGTATTTTAAAAATTAAAAAACCCAAATACATTTTTTTAATCTGCCAAAATAATTCCTCTATTAATTTAAAAAATATTAAGCTTAGATTAAATTGTTTGGCCTTAAATTGAATTGTATTGCTTTGATTTCGTTTCCTTTAGAAACTCACTCAGTTCAGCACTTGTGTCTGATAAGCTCTAATTCAAGCGACTAACTGATACTAATTAGTTGCACATTCAAGTGGCGCGTGTTGAATATTTCCGCTTGTCTCGGGCCATTGTAACATAAAAGTTTGCACTTGGCCTCAGCTTGCCACTTGGCAACTTGCTGCATGCCGCTTGCCGCTTGCCACTTGCCACTTGCCACCACGTTTGATAGACAGACAATCAGAGGCAGAGGCAAAAGAATTTGCACACAGTCGAGTCAAGAGTACAAGCAGCTAATAAATTATGCAGTTACTGAGTAACTGTGCAAATTTCATGACTTCATTTTACAGCAGCCCCCGCCATGGCTGGCAACCCTACCCCCCTTCCCTCCTCTCGTCTTGCTTACTCCCTCAGTGCGTTTGGCACCAACATCAGCGCCACTTTCACTTCGCCTTGGCAGCAAACTTGCAACTTGTTGCACACTCAATTTTTTTGCTGCCATCGCATTTTTTGTGTTTCGCTTTTTTGTTCGTGCTTTCTTATCTCATTTGAAATTATTTGCTTTAATGGCAAACACACAGACTGAACAAAAAAATGCCTGCGAGGGAGGCTGAGAAGAAGAATGAGGCAAAAGAAAAAAGGAAAAAGGAAAAAAATAATACAAACCAGGCAAAACAAAGCGTCGGAAATAAATGGCGTCTCGCGCCTTTTCTGCGCTCCTTCTCCCTCTGTTCGCAGTCAACACGACGCACGCGACAAGACAAAATAAAAACTTTTTCATTACATTTCCCATTTCCGCATTAAAGAACTCGCGATGCGACGACCTTGAAAAAAGGAAAGAAGACGGCAACAAATAAGAGACGAGCCAAAGAAATAATCATTATAATAATAAAAAATGGCAGCGAGAGCCTGAAAATAAATCAGTCTACATTTATACACAGAAGCACACACACACACACAGAGTCCTTACCCCTCCCGCCTCCCTCCACCCCCATTAAAGGTCACAGCATTTGTAGAGCGCAGCCTGTTGAAAGGGGGGACGGGGGTCAGGGGGAAGCTGCAACACCGCTTACATTATCCATAGAGTAATTTCTAACAACAAAAACAACAGCAACATCAACAAATGGAGAAAAGCAAATGTAAAGAAGAAAGCAAAATACAAAAAATACTACAGAAATGCGGGGCTGGGGGTGGGGGGGTGGCGCTGTGTAAGGGATGCGCGGGGAGTGTCGGCTCAATGTCGTCAATTAGAGACTCATTACGCTCTCCCATTGCAGACGGCGGGCAGACTTCATATAAATATGTATGTATGTATGTATAGCAACTCATAGACTTTATACATATTTCTGGCTCTTTATTTTTATTTTCTCCTTCTCTTTTTTTTTCTTCTTGTCAGCTACGCTTTGCCTCGTCGTTCGTCCTTGGTCCTTGATGCTTCGTCCTGCATTCTTTTATTGTTTCTTTTCTCTGCTCGCGTCGCGGGTTTTGTTGTTCTCTTTTTTTTTTATTATTTTAGAAAAATTCATTCATGAAGAGAAAAGCGTAAAGTGTGAGTGAAACTTGGACAACTTTTGGTGATTCTGGCAGGCGTCTGTCCCCCCTCCCTGGCTGCCCCGTAAGTGTTTGTAGTTAAGTCTAAAGCGTGGCACAGTGTCCTGAGTTATTTTCTTTTTTTAAATATTGCAACAAAAAGTTTGAAAAAATATAATGCTTAAATGTTGAAGGCATCTTGAACATTGGGAAATCTAGACAATCGATTCGATGCTATCTATCTATCTATCTATCTATCTATCTATCTATCTATCTATCTATCTATCTATCTATCTATCTATCTATCTATCTATCTATCTATCTATCTATCTATCTATCTATCTATCTATCTATCTATCTATCTATCTATCTATCTATCTATCTATCTATCTATCTATCTATCTATCTATCTATCTATCTATCTATCTATCTATCTATCTATCTATCTATCTATCTATCTATCTATCTATCTATCTATCTATCTATCTATCTATCTATCTATCTATCTATCTATCTATCTATCTATCTATCTATCTATCTATCTATCTATCTATCTATCTATCTATCTATCTATCTATCTATCTATCTATCTATCTATCTATCTATCTATCTATCTATCTATCTATCTATCTATCTATCTATCTATCTATCTATCTATCTATCTATCTATCTATCTATCTATCTATCTATCTATCTATCTATCTATCTATCTATCTATCTATCTATCTATCTATCTATCTATCTATCTATCTATCTATCTATCTATCTATCTATCTATCTATCTATCTATCTATCTATCTATCTATCTATCTATCTATCTATCTATCTATCTATCTATCTATCTATCTATCTATCTATCTATCTATCTATCTATCTATCTATCTATCTATCTATCTATCTATCTATCTATCTATCTATCTATCTATGTATCAACTAGATCATCCACTCAATTCAGCTGGTAATTTTCAATCGAATTTAGCCAAAGTTCGCTAATCAAGTGTATACTCCATAAATTAACTCAATTAAAGGTTAATTAAAATGATTTTCGACAAGTCTCAGCAAGTTGAGCACCACTGTACCAATGGCTGTAAATAGATGGAAAATTGTGGCATTTAAAATTAAAATTCAAATTGAGACTTGACGGGCAAGGACGTGCCACAGCCACAAACAACAACAACAACAATAACACCAACAGCAGCAACAACAACAACAGCAATCCAAGAGCAGTCTCGACAGAAGTTGAGCGAGGGAAAACACTTTTCTATTTGCATTTCGCTTTTCTTTTATACAAAATCTGTTTTATTCCATTTTTTGTTTTTTGTTTTTTATGGCGCAGTTTTCTAGGTCGCATTTTTTAAATACTAAAGTCGCACCAACTGTTGCTGGCAGCATGCCGCGGCAACTGTTGCTGCTGCTGCTGAAGGGGGAGCTTCAAGTGACCTTCAACTGTTGCCCAATGCTGGCCACGCCCACCTCCTCCCGGTTCATGACAGTGACCAGGCCAAACGGCAGTTGCATTCAATCATTTTGTTGCTTGTAATTTATGCCAAGTGGCAAGTGCCAAGTGTTTGCCCCAGGACGATAAGGACACTCGACACGCACCGGGACGGCACCTTTGACGGGGTTGCAGCATCATTTTGAAATAGTTTCATTATTATGCCTAGTTCCTCGGCATTCCTTCTTGTTGTTGCAATGGCGTGAAAGACCACTTGAATAATTTACATTTCAAGGAAGCCTTCGCTTCAATTCCTCCCGTTTTGTTTCGTTTTATTTCGTTTCATTTGGTGGTGACTGTCAAGCGACGGGCAGCTCATCTAGCTCACTTCTGAATTCAGTTCAATCATCCATCCATCCATCCAGCCATCTAAGCATCCACACAGCTGTTGTCCTGGTTTCACTCTTGTGATTCGCCGTTATCGATCCTGGCAGGCGACAGTGTGTGAAGAAGTCCTCGAGTGCCGCTCTTCACTTTTGGCCACGCTGTGATGTGATCATCACAGTTTCATCTTCTCATCGCGATAAACCAGCTCGACAATTTTCCTATTAGCCAAGCTAACCCACAAACTGACGCTCTTAAAGCAGGAAATTTTCAACTCAGAAAGAAAATACTGCGATTAGGAAATAATAAATATTTAAGGAGGGAAAATCTGGAATGACAAAAAATATCTAGATTTCTTGCCTGCTAATTACTTTGAATTTTTATTAATTTTTTTTTTAATTTATTAATTTTTAGTTCCAGTTTAATTGCCATTAATCAATTTACATTTTCCATTTTTACTTGGTCGTGCTTTAATAATAGTTTATGAAATTTTCTTCTACACATCAAATTCTATTTTTCACATTCTTTAGTAAGGAATTCATCGAGACTTATTGTAATTTAAGAATTCTCCCTTTCACATTCCCTTTGAGAAACACGAATTGATAGATCATAGTACCTATATAGATATTTTCATCTATATTTTTATTAAAATTATTTTGTTTATATTAATTATGTAATGTCAGAACTTTACTTAATTTGACATGAAATATTTGTTGTAATCATGCTAAAATTCTTAAATTGTTACAGAATGAAAAGTTTACGCATTGTTTACTATTTACCCACATTACATACTTCACTAGCGTGAACTGTATTTGAGGTCCTTAGTTGGAAATGCTTTTAGTGTGGGGCTTATAGAATGTATTTCAATTCCGTACGCAAATCTTTAGCATTCAATGCAGCAAATCCAAGTGAAGATTCTAAATGGCATAAATTAGATGAGACGTGACGGCGATACGGGACATGGGATACGAAATACGAAATACGCCATACGGGATATGGGAGATGGGATACGGGCTATGCGATACAGCAAAAGTAATAATTTTCACGGTGTTTATGGTGCGTGTGTCATGTTACATAACTCTAGGCAACCACTCACACACACACACACACGTATACATTTATAGATACAGATACAGATACATATACTCACTACACTCACCCTATTCTTTTCCACACGAAGGCAAAAGGAAAACTCCTCATCGCTGCCCAATTTGCATGGGTAATAATTTTGTTAGACGCATCGCAGGCATCGCTACAGTTTAACCGTTACATCGTCTGTCAAAGGGAAATTTATACCCATTCTTTTTTTTTTTTATTCGAATTTTAATTAAATGTCTGTCGATCTGTCGTATCTGTCGAGCCTGTCGCCTGTTTGCATATTGCAATTTTTTCGACTTGAGGGACGAACGAATGTGAAAAGCGCGCCTTTCTCTAATTGCGGCACACACAATATGAAGCGAAGGGTTTTCCACACACACAAACACAAACACACACATCTTGGCTGTAATACTTTTTGGGCAAACGCGCATTTTGATGCATTGAGGGATTGGTCTTCAGTTTGCATATCCATCACAAGACCGAGATAATTGAAGTCGGGCGCCCGATTTTCGTTTGAAATTTACATGCGCTCAACCTTCTAACCCCTACCCCAACCCCAACCCTTCTGTTGCTGTCTGTGCAACCCGTCACGACCCTACCCTTACCCTACCCTTACTCTTACCGTAGGTAACCCTTTGCCCTGTGGTTTCAGCATTGAGCTTGTAATTTGATTACGCCGAAGACGCCGAGCGACCCGAAAAGACATTCGAGATTCGACAATGCTAACGAACCCATTGGCAAGGGGCAGGTTAACACCGAAGACCTCGAGGATAACGACAACGACAACAACTATTTCCCAGGCTCAACTGCAGCCTACATCCTTATATCCTATATCCTGACTGCTTCCTGTGCATGCCAAAATCCTTGGCATGCAAAATACCCGCCGTGCAATTAATGCAAAATAAAAAAATTAAAGGGGTGCGACTGAGATTCTTTCTAATGATTTTCTGCAACTGCAACAATAGGATTTTCCTTGAAGAAAATTCGCACGATAAGTATGAGCATTGGGATAATTTGCATTGCTGTCCCAATGATAGATTGACAGCTGGAAAAATTAATTATGAAAATAGAGAAGATTAAATATTGAAGGTCATGTAAGTATTATGTGCACAGTTGCAAAGAAAAGTAATAGCATCACTTTGATACTTTTATCAAAATACATAAATACATACTAATGTATTGTATTGGTATTTCTAATATATATAAAAAATCTCCTACGAATATAGGTGTCTATGATAATACTCATGAAAACAATGAAATATAACGTTCTGATTGATGTCAACCGTTCTTCATTTTTCATTGCATTGCACTATAGGTCAAATGGACCCTTTTTCTGATATAAATTAATAACTCGTAGGCTTATCAAGTTTTCCGTGTAAAGTGTTTTGGATACCATTCTAGATCGAATTTGGAAATAGTTTTGAAAAAATGAGCGTGGCACTGTCCATCAACGCCCCTAAAAAAATATATATACAAAAAAATATTTAACTTTTTTTTTTTGTTAATAAATATTAAAGTAATGTTTTTTTTTTACACTTTCTAAGTATACTTCAAATTTTTTGTTTTTTATTTCAAATTTTTAGAAGCATTTTTTGGATATTATTTTCGGAGAGTAGTTAGCCTGCAACTAAAAAATTTATGTTTTATTGTTGTCTGTGTGTCGTAATATTAATAACATCGATATACCATTTAAATTAACGTACAACCGCATCCACTCCATCAGTTTTTCCTTTATTTTTCCGATATGCTTCAAGTAGACCGGCATTGCTTACATATAGGTTAAGTTCTAAAAAGTGAAATTTTGGGAGAAGTGGGAAAAGGTGGGAAATAAACTTAACTGTTATGAGTTCACAAGGAATTACTCTACAACATGTATATAGTCACTTCGCTGACAAGTGCTGACATTTTTTTAAAACTCTTCCCAAAAAATTAATTTTTGAACGTCACTTTATGGACACTTACTACAGACAATACGAACAATACCAACAGCACAGATCTACCAACATAATGGTCAAGCCACATTAATCACTATTCATCATAATTTGTATTAAAAAATTTCAATTTAAAGAAACTAAAGCCACTTGAACTTCAATAAAAATATTTGCACAATTTATGAGCTGCACGTTTAACAGCTGTTAACTTAACATCTGAATGCAATGTTAACATTTCTGGAATGCAACATTACAGTTCAATGTATTCCTAATAAAAGTTTGTTAATTTGAATACTGTTACAAAACTAGTTTATATCAGAAAAAGGGTCCATTTGACCTATAGTGCATTGGCAGATCACTTGAAAATTTTGAAAAATATAGCATTAGAAAAAAAATGTGAAATTATATCAACTTTAATTAAAAAAGAAAAAATCAATTTTAAAAATCACAAAGTCTGCTTGGATCTTTCGTATTGAATTTAAATCGATTGGTCTCGAATTGATTTTTATTTGTGACTATTAAAATTCGGATACCGAACTCGTTTATTTTAAGGATTCATGAGAAACTTATTCCAATTGTTACTATTATGGAAAAATAAATTAAATTTATACCTGTATTAAATGCATACATATTTACAGATAAAAAAATGATTTCCATTTTAAGATTTAAAAAAAATAGAAACAAAATTCACATAAATTCACTTTTTAAATTGCATTATTGTTTGTTGACCTCACAAAACTTTATAAAGCGGCATTAGATGGAAATACGCTCGAGAAAGAGAGAGACAGATATTGATAAATTTTATAGAGTTTTCTTCATTTTTGAGTAACTTCATTTATGTTAAGGTCAACGAGAAGAGTGTGATCATTAAATCAATATTATCGATTAAATCAAAATAATATTTATCAGATTTATTTTTTGCCGTTGTTCATAACAGTATAGTAACTAAATATAATACAAACTCTTTACGAGGTAAAAGTCTAGTACGAAAACATTTTCATGCCCCAAAATTTCTGATATCCAATTTTGTGACGAATAATATTAAGTTTTACACATAAATTATTTTAAACAAAATTTTGGCACCCGGCACATTGCGCTAAAATGTTTCAATTCTAATACTAAATAAAACTCACTGTTTTGCGCAGTGCCGAATGCAAAAATTTTGTTTAAAATAATTTATGTGTAAAACTTAATATTATTCGTCACAAAATTGGATATCAGAAATTTTGGGGCATGAAAATGTTTTCGTCACTAGACTTTTACCTCGTAAAGAGGTTTTTTTATGGGATATCAGAAATTTTTGAATAAGACATCAGAAATTTTAAAATTGCAATATTTGATGTGATTTGTTGTGTAGATTTTTCTTAAATTGTCAAAATGTGGGAAAAAATACCTTATTTAACCTGTAACTGTTTACCCTTATAATTAAAAAAAAACTTTTAAGGTATGTCTAAGAGCTCTTCGAAATACCTTTTCAACGACATATAGATCGCATCTGTAGCTTCTATCATTTGGATGCTATGGGGGCTTAAATTTAAGCGGTTTTTAGCAATTTCCCGCTAAACTAGCGATTTTTCGAAAAAGTAGAACAAACGATTTTATATTTTTGATTATAAAATAATTTATCTGCCGCAAAAAGAATTCACCACTTGCAAGCAGTTTATTTCCGCATTACGCTGCAAGCAGTGTACATACTGCATATGTACAATGTACATGCAGTAGTGTAAAGGTAAAAGGTATATTCAGTTAATAGGTAATATCTTGTCCAAACGAATTTTGACAGATACGTGTTATATGTCAAAAAACGCGGAATCAAATTGCCCATAACATATAACATATTTTAAAGTGATCTCATGTGTAGATTTTTCTTAAATCGCCAAAATGTGTAAAAAAATACCTTGTTTCACCTGTAGCCGTTTACCTTTTTACTTAAAAGAAAAACTTTGAAGGTATGCCTAAGAGCCCTTCAAAATACCTTTGCAACGATATATAGATCGCATCTGTAGCTTCTATCGTTTGGATGCTATGAGGGTTTAAATTTTAGCGGTTTTTAGCGATTTCCCGCTAAACTAGCGATTTTTCGAAAAAGTCGTAGAACAAACGTTTCTATATTTTTGAGCGGGAACAAGTCCTCATTCAAACTTTTAAGCTAAATCAACGCTTTGATACTAACAAACAGACAAACAGACAAACAAACAAACAAACAAACAAACAGACAGACTTTTCATCTCATTTTCGGAAGGCCCCTAAAAATTTCAAAATTAATTATCTTTCGAACCAGCTGTCGGATTTTGATGATCGAGGTGTCATTCGACGCGTAATTTTGATTAGAATAGTTGAAAATTAAAAAAAAATTCAGAAAGGCTCCAACGGCCCCATTAGCTCCAATCATTTAAATTTTGCCCCTCCCACTTACACCTGTTTATCTCACGAACCAGGTGAGTTTCCAAAAGTCTTAGTATGCACATTTGTAAGTTAAGTTAATACCTTTCGATCGGTATATAACTCGACCTGATCGGACAGTCATAGCAAATTTTCCATTCTTCCTGTGTATATATGCTAGTCGCCTTCGCACCCTTCGTGCTGCTTTCGTCACTAGCGCGGACTGCCGTCCGCAGTGATTAAGTGGTGGAGTGGGGAAAGAAAATGGAAAACTGTGCGCGGAAATGTTTTCCACCAAAAATTGAGCGGCGCTGTCGAAAAGTTGTGAACTGCTGCCGTAATTGAAAACTGTACCTTAGCACAGATACACAGATACACACGCTGACACACACACTCACACACACACATGTAGAGCCACACGTCAGCAAAATGTATTGACTTTTAACTTGACAACCCCTTCCACCCAAACATGCTACCATCTTTTTACTCCCCCAGCCAAAAACTCAACCCTCAACCGCCCACAGCTTAATGTCAGTTGTTGTTGCTGTTGTTGTTGTTGTTGCTGGAAACAGCGCAGCAGCAAAGATAAACGAGCAGAGGGAGCGACAGTGCTGAGTAAAAGTAGAGGGGATTGGGGTTGAGGGAGTGGTTGGGTCCGGATCCGGATCCGGGTCCGGGTCCAGGCTGAGCCATCAGAGCTCCAAAGAGAATTTAAGTTCGGCATATACCGAGTATTGGCCCAAATGGCAGCGGCTCGTGGCTCGTGAGAATATCCACACATATATAGATATATACACACACACATGCACACACACACACACACACACATGTGAGAGAGTTGTTGAGCCAGCGAAATTCACTTCATTTGTTCAGAGTTGGCAGCCAGCGCCATTAACATATTGAAATCGATTTGTAAACACACTCACATGTAAGTATATATATACTGCATATATATGTACTACTGTGGGCAAAAAGTACCGAGAATTTTAAATTTAAAAAACTTTGGGATTCCAATTGGAAAAAATGTTTGTTTTTTTAGGTTGGCACTACTATCATTAACATCTGTGCAAAATTATACGTTAAAATATTCATTAGTGTTTAAGTTACGATTAGTTTTGTACGACGCCAAATGTGCATTTGGCGATTTTTGTGCCAAAAAACGGTCAATTTCATCGAAAAAAGCCCCGCGTGGAAGTTGGTGAAACAATGTTTTCTGACTATCAGGATAAGATAAAACGCATTATTACGGGCGATGAGACTTGGATCTACGCTTACGACATGGAAACTACCGATCAATCGAGCGAATATCGGCAAAAGGTGGGCCGAGACCGAAAAAATCGCGTCAAATTCGCTCAAAAATCAAGGTCATGTTGACAGTTTTTTTGGATTATCGTGTTGTAGTTCATAATGAATTCCTTCCGACCGACCAAACTGTCAACAAGGAATATTTTTTGAGCTATATGCGTCGTTTGCGCGAAGCTATGCGTAAAAAGAGGCCAGAACTATGGGCTGACAGCTAATGGTTCTTGCAACACGATAATGCGCCCTCTCATACTGCCCCTGTTCTATGTGTTCTAACTCGACCAAAATTGTCCCGCAGCTACTTTTTTCGCCTGATTTATCTTTGTGTGACTTCTGGCTATTTTCTAAGCTCAAAAGACCTCTCCGAGGACATCGCTTCGGGTCGATTGAGGAGATTCAATCAAAATCGCCAAATGCACATTTGGCGTCGTACAAAACTAATCGTAACTTAATCACTAATGAATATTTTAACGTATAATTTTGCACAGATGTTAATGATAGTAGTGCCAACCTAAAAGTACAAACATTTTTTCCAATTGGAATCCCAAAATTTTTTAAATTTAAAATTCCCGATACTTTTTGCCCACAGTAGTATGTAACATATAAGTGCGAGTGTGTGTTTGAACTTAATTAGGAACTCACTTGCAATGCACATAAATAAATATCTCTGTATTTTTAAATATATATTTAAATGGATCTACACAGAAACTAAAAACTCATTCTAAAATTCAATTGAATAATTCTTGATTTAAGCATTTGTGAGTATGTATTCAGGATATTAACACAATATGCAACCACTCAGCATTAAAATAGTTAATAAGGACTAAATCAATTGATTTCACTAAAATAAATTCCGATATTATCCGAATTTTGAAATCGTTTAGCATTGATATTTATCCAGGAGTCCCGGATTTATTTTTCCTGTGTATAAATGTATAGCAAGTCCTTGAGGCGGATCCTTTGGTCATGGCTCGCAAGTACTCGTGGGTGACTGTCTGTGTGTCTGTGTGTGTGTACGTGAGTGTATGTATATGCTCACATGTGGGCAAAATGGCCGCTCCTCATTTGCCAGCATCAAAACTAATTTATGCGCATGATATGCGACTGAAGCAGCGCTCGACAGTTTAGTAGGGGCTGCTTTTGGGGGTAGTACGGCTTGTAGGGGGCTGTAGGGGAGGAGGGGTAGTAGATGTGGGTGTGTGTGGGTGGTTGGGGGAACCTAATCAGCTTGTCCGCCTGGCAGTCATGTCATGTCGTATGTGGTCGCCATTAATTTAAATGAATTGCATACTTGGGGTAAGGAGTTGGAGTGCTGGGGGGGCTTAGGGGTGGTTGCCTGGTCGAGTGGTCGATGAGGAACCACCCTAACCCTACAACATAAACAACAACACACACACACACACACACACACACACACACACACTAAATGGACGTCAACTGCGACGTCAACTGCGACGTCAGCTGAAACGTCGACTGCACCCTTTTTGTCAGTAGCGCAGAGAGGGGGGTGGGTAGGGTAGGAGAGGGTGGTAGAGGGTGGTGGAGGGCAGCAGTGGAGGGGGTGACTGCTGTGGAAAGGGGTTTGGTCAGGTCATTGAGTGGTTGGACGTGTGGTGGGCAGAACTCGAGCACCACACGGAGAGAGCACACATGAAATACACACATGAGACACACACACACACACACACACACACACACACATGCACATGCACAATGCATGAAGTGACAGCAATGGCAGACACACAAGACACACACTTTCATATATGTATGTTGGTATGTATGTGAGGGTGTGTGCTGTCTATATGCATGTCCTGCTCACACACATGTGTGCGTGTGCGTGTGAGTGGGGGTGGCTGTGTGTGTGTGTGTGTGTGTGTGTGTGTGCTACCCCCATCGCTTTTAAGGGAAGCAAAATGTATTGCTCATCGAAGGCTATCGAATGTGTGTGGTCGTCGTCGTCATCGTCGTCGGTTGTCGGCTGTCGTTTCTCTTCGTGTTGCTCACGAGTTGTTGCTGCTCTCGCGTGGCTGTTGTTGTTGTTGTTGTTGTTGTGTCAGCTTAACAATGGCAGCAACATTGCTGCTGCCGCTGCTGCTGCTGGCCGAACATGTTGCGTTGTCGTTGTCCATTTTGTTCTGGATATGTGTGTGTGTGTGTGTGTGTGTGTGTGTGTTGCCCACACATGTTGTCTCACATGGCGCTTCGTGTTTTATTACTCGACCTGCGTACTATTCGAATGCGAAGTCCCCACACACACACACACACACACACAGACACACACAAATAAACACACACATTGAATATTAGTAGCAGCCGAAACTTGAAGCTCATACACGCATATGTAAGGATGTGATTGTGTGTGTCCATGTGTGTGTGTGTGTGTGCTTTGCTTTTTCGCACATTTTGAACTTTCGTTGGCTCCATCTCGCTCGCCATATCGCCGCATCTTTAATTGAAGGACTTTGCGCTGCTCACACACATGAAACACACTCACACTCACACCCACACACAGCACGCACACCCACACACATCGTTACTCCTACACAGGAAAAGTATGCGGGATAGAATCAAGTAGAAAATATTTGATTCAATTTCTTATATACAGTTGAACTTCCATATTTTTTATTTATTGGATCCGTTCTTTTTAAAAATTTAATTTTTTTGAAACCGTAGCGAAAATGTCTTTTGTTTTAATAATATAATTTAGCAAAGTACAGATACGAACGTTTTTTCTTTAAATCTTTGCTCTCTTTTAAAAAAACTAGTTTAAAATATGTAGAGATGTAAAAATTTAGCTCGAGCTAAATGAGTGGCAGTAAAATTGATAAACTTAAGAAAAACAACTCTATAAGTCGAATTTCTCCATAGCTCGAAATTTTTCTTTGAATAATGGTGATTCGAGATAGGGAAGTTCGACTGTATATATATTATTATACTAACTATTAAATTAAAACTACATACTATACATATATTTCATTATCGGTCTTAAAAGATATGTATGTTCTTTGATTGTCCCTAAAAACACCTAATTTTTTTCCATTTTCTGGTGAATTATTATAGACACATACGATTGCAATTACTATACATAGTAAACTATTTACTTATGTACAAAAAGTGCAGGGTCGTATAGACTCGGCCGATTTGTTGAATGAAACAACCTTCAACGTACCCTCTTAATTAAAGCCTCTATATTATCATGTTAAACTAGTCTAACCAACTAACTTCTTATTAATATCATTTTGGTCTGAATGGGTTTTTCTGGGTTTTCCCAATCCTAGCATCAAATGTTGGGTCAATCTTTTTCTTTTTCATTTTAGATTCCTCAGAGCTTTTAATTTATTTTATGATTTAAATATGTACACATAATTTTTTAATTTTAATATTTTTTTTGCTGCTTTTAGCCTGACAATAAATAAATAAATAATATTTTTCTTTTAATAATTTATTTATTTATTATTTTATTGTATTTTTTTTAATCTGTTTGTTTATTAGTGCTACAAGCGAAAGCTTATTTATTGTGGCATTCAGAATTTTAAACTTGAATTTTAGAATGCTTTTTTTCAGTGTAGTGCTCCTCCGAGCATCACCGCTTTGCTCCTTTGAACTTTTGCTCACTAACTCATTCGCTAGCTCGCTCTGTCGCGTTATCTCCAGCTCCATCTTCACTCTCTTCGCCTTCTCCCTCTTCATCTTCATCTCCATCTCCATCTCCGTCGTCCATGGCAGTGGCTATGTGAAGAATGGAGAGCAAATGAATATCTCGTGCTTATAATGGGCATTGCCCGGGCAGGCAGACAACATGGGACATGGGACATGGGGACAAACATCACATCACGATGCGCTCGAAACAAAGCCAGTTGACTGCGACGCTGACTGCGACGCTGACAGCGCTGGCGCTGTCGCAGCTGCTGCTGCTTTTTGAGTAGCCCTTTGACTACTGTGCAGACTGTGTGTCCCACGCCCACTTCATATTGTCTGCCGCCCCTTTGCCCCAACTCCCTATCTCCCTACCTCCCCTGCCCACCCCTATGTATGTCCTTCGGCTGCTGCTCCCACTCACACACACACACACACACACTAAACTCTCTATATATGAGTGTGTGTGTGTGTGTGTGGGAGCACTTTTAAACATATGCACATTTCGTGCTATCAGCGACGGCCACATGAGTGCAATAGAGAACGCGTGCGTGAGCGAGACAGACAGACGCTTAGCAGCCGGCAGCTCGGTGGGAGAGCGAGTGGGACAGAAGAGAGCAAGAACGGTCGAAACTCACGGAGAGGCCAGCGAAAAGCTTATGTAAGCCAATACATACACAATGCGCGATATTTATGTGCCGCACACACACACACACAACATAATGCTTTTATATGAATGTGGGAGAGTGTGTATGTCTCTCCCTCTGTCTATGTGCGTGTGTTTGTGTGTGTGGCACATGTGGCAGAACTTTCATATTCGATTTTTCATGACGGCTCGCTCAAAAGGTTTTCTTTTCCTTTCTCTTTAGCTCTTTTTGTTTTTTTTTTCCTATTTGGAGTCTTTTTTTCGTATATTTTGGTTAGCCGGAAAACTGCTTACATAAGTTCTTCAATATGCAAATGATTTCAATTATAATAATCATTGAAGAAATCTGCTATGATTTATGATTAGTTTTTGGCAAGTTGACTGCAATTTTGTTTATAATAACACCTATATAAGAACACCTCTATAACATTCAGTATAACTAAACTTTCAATCAACTACACATATGTGAGTCAAAATTTTAATTTATTTATCTATACTTTTTACTTAAAAGATATCACTATTACTTTTTACTTTACTTTACTTTTTTTAAAAAAAATATCTATAATTTTAACAATACTCAGAAGATACACAATAAATTTCATGAAATCCATTTGATTTCTTGTTAATTATTCAATTTTAAAAATTTTGACTTTATTTCGTCTAGTTCACTATTCCTTGTTGAAGACCATTTCAAAATAAGATGTTTGATAACTCTTGAAGTTAATGTCAAATTTGAAACTATATCTTATATAACATTTATACACTTAGGAAAGTCGGTCCTCTGTAGGATTGTCAATATAAGATTACAATGAGAATCTAATACTTGTAATATTTTTCAACTAAACTTTTATAAAGACAAACAGTTGCTGAGACTTTCGCAACTTGAAAACAACATTTATTGATGCTGAAACAATTAATTATTATAATATTTTTTCACCGTTCAATAAGATATTTGCATCTTTTTCTTGACTATTTTCCTTAAGCAATTGACGATAGTTGAGAGTTTTGAGTAACCATTTGATTTCTTTCCATGTATTTATGTATTCTTTCAGTAAGTACATCATGAATAAGAAAACAATTAAAAGCTATAATTTGAGTTTATCTGATTTTATATTTTTGTAACAATAACACGTTCGTTATTAAGAGCAGAGTTCATTAAAGCCCCGATAAATTAGTTAATTTGTTAAGAGATGAGTCACAATCTTATCGTGGGCATCAAATAGGTGTGATTCACACCTATTGAAGCAATCGAGGAATAAACAAAAAGAGGCCAATGTCCTTCGTTGCAACTTTCGCATCGAATCGAACCCGAAACCAAATTCAAAACTGAATCCCTAACTCTTAAGCACGCGAATGCAATGAAATTGAAAATTGGATTCAGCAAGGATTTTGGGTAGGGGTTACGACAATGGCGAATGGAAAATGGAAAATGAAAAATGGAGTGGGGGTTACGAGGGGTTCGCATATGCAAAGTAGGTAGAGAAAGAAATGGACCGGATGTGCCAGCTACTAGCCTGTAATTTGAATATTCAAATTTCAACTTTCAAATAGGGAAAATGCCGAATGTCGAATGCTGGGCTCAAATCAATTATTTGCGAAAATGATGAAAATTAGGATGCAATGCAGTGCAATCAAATAGTGTTGCAAGCACCCCAGAATTGCGATCCCAAAATCGCATATTGCCAAAAAGGATAACTACAACAACGACAACAATTCACATTTGCATATTTATTGATTTGAGTAGGGAGGAGAGAGGCAGGCAGGAAACAGCGCAAAAAGGTTTAATGACAGGGCATTTTCATTTACCTCACTCACTATGTCCCTCTCACTCTCTCTCTTTCTCTTCCACTCTCTCTCTCTCTTTCGCTTTTTGGAGAAATTTAAATTATAATACGCACGATCTAGTGTTCGTTCATTCTTCCTCTTCTACTGCGCCTACTGCATCATTATAATCTTTTATTCTTTCAACCATTTAAATTTTTGTCAGGGTTGGGATAGCAACTGAAACTGAAACTGAAGCAGAATCCGAATTCGAATCCGAAAAGGAACTCAAGCAGGAACAGAAGCCACGTAGCAAAGATTTGCTGTTGTACGTTGTTTTTTTATAATCCCCAAACAACAATGGTCTAAAAATTCGAAATTTGCATAAGTTTTGCGCGAACGCGTAGATGAGATATTGAAAAAATGAGAACAACAAAAAATGAACTGATACAAAAAAATGTATAACGAAATAACAGATGTCCCAACTCAGCAGAGAATGTAGGCCAAATAATGAGAGAGATGGAAAAATAAAAAAGAGAGAGAGAGCGAGAGAGAGAGAGAGACAGAGGGACAGACTAACAAAATTCAAAGATTGTTTGTTTAAAAACAAACAGTTGCCGTGAAACAGCTGGGGATGTCACATCTTTCGCTTGAACGCGACAGATAGATGACAAATTCACGAAGGAAATATAATCAAGTGATCGAAAACTGAATCAGGTGAGACTTAACGATCTATTTGATAAAGTTTTATGAAAGATGCCAATTCAAAACGCAAAATCGATTTCCGAGTATTTCCACTCGATCATTTACTTGACTGTCAATCGAGGTTATGAAATCAACTCACAGGAGTTTGTTTATCGTTGGTCGAATCGTTATCTTGAGGTAAGAAATTATTTTTACGAAATGAATTAAGTTTGAATACAGATTGAATTCAGAGGCGCCTGGAAATCTTTTTAGTTTTGGAAATGTTAAAAAAGTTTGAAGCTTGATATATCAAATTTAATAGGAGATATATCGACAACTCGATTTAAATTTGAAAGATTTTTACATATTGATGTTAAACGCGATGTGTGGGTTAACATCTTAGACCACGCAATTAAAATATCCTTGAGAATTTTGGTCATTTTAAGATTGAAGATAAACTTTGCAAGGCCTTACCATCCTGTTCAATTTCGATTAGAATTACTGATCAATAGATTATTTTTGGAAACATTCGTAGTGATTATATAATTCATTGATTGAAAAATTTGTGATTACGATTATTTTCGGCTTTGCCCAATTATTCAATGATTACGATTACAAAAGATCAAAAATAATCTAAAATTTTTACAATTATTCAAAAATATTCAGAAAAAATCAAAAATAATCAAAAATAATCTTTCTGATTATTTCGCATTATTTTTGATTTTTTCTGATTATTTTGGCTACTTTGATTGTGAAAATTTAAAATAATTTGATTTTTACTAAATAGTCATAAATAAACAGAAATACTCAAAAGTAATCCGAAATAATCAGATAAAATCATAATTAATCCGAAATACTCAAAAAGGTTATTTTCTTATTATTCTTGAATAATTGTAATAATTTTAGATTATTTTTGATTTTTTTGTAATCGTAATCATTAAATAATTGGGCAAAACCGAAAAAATTCGTTATTTAATCATTAGTTCGACTTTTTCACAAAAATAATCAATTACTAATAATTATGATTACTAATCATTATTTAACAGGTATGGGCCTAACAAAGTTTCCCGTTTGCATCGCAATTAATATAAAAGTAGAGCTGGAGCTGGGAATGTTGCGAATTGTGACGATATTGAAGCAGTGAAAGATATCCAAAGTCCATGTGGATTATGCACACATATCACTATTACAATGGCTGTCATGTGTTGCTTAAAAGGACGACGTTGCTCGAGACGTCATAGGGCGACTCTGACTGAACTCTGAACTCTAAAATTCTGAAATTCTGAAGCTCTTAAACTCACACGAACGTTGATCGAGCGACCGCGAAGTCGCGACGTCTGACGTCTTCGAGCTCCAAGGGTTAGTCCGGGGCATAGACGGGTTAAAAGGGTGCATTCTGTGTGGCTCTGTGGTAATTTTCAGCGTCAAGGACATCAAGAATGAGGACGCGTCCTGAATTAATGAGCGCGAGGAATGCCATAAAAAAAAGCAAAGCCAGCGACGCTTGATTGACACGTTGACAGTCCGCAGCGGCGGCAGTCACAAGTCCTGCGAGTCCTTTCAATCCCTATCCGGGTCAGTTCAGGCTAGTGCCTGGTTCTCATTCTCATTCTCATTCTCGACCTGGATCCCGTTGCGATCCTTCAATCAGATTGTTTTACGCAACGGCACAATGCATTGCCCCGAAAACCGTTAAACTACAGTCCCCTGCTGTGGAATTGTTTTAATATTATATATGGAAATCATTTTAGGAGTGAAATATAGTTTAAGTATGGTTCCGAAAACGACAATTTTCTCTTCATTTATTTATGTTTTTTTAGCTTGCAGTTCTTATTCAACTGTGTCCGAATCAAGTGAGAGCAGAGAATTTCTATATAAATTTTAGTATATTGTAAGTAAGAAATACCTCGAAGATGTTTTAATTGCCACTTGCACACGCTAGTAATTACAACAAAGCGAAGAAGGAGAGTTAATGGTTTAAATTTCCAGCTCAATTATCGATTCACATATTTATCGATCAACAAAATGGTAAGTTAATATAAAATGTATTTTTCATGTGCCTGTATAACAGAGTTGTGCCTATAAGCATTATCATTACTTTTTAATTAGCATTGAAAAACTAGTGCTAATGAAATTTCATTTCACTAGCATTGAAAAAAGTACTGCTAATGAAATCGAATTTTACCAGCATTGAAAAAACTAGTGCTTATGAAAATTGATTTCAGTAGGCATTGAAAATGAAAAGTAATAAACATTTTTCAGTGGCATTACTTAATGCTAGTGAAAAACTATTTTAATTACCATTAATAATTACTTTTTTTTTAAAAATTAAAAAAAAAATGGAAATATTTGGAAAAATTAAAATATAATTTTGAAAAATATAGAAATTGTTATTTTGATCCTTTTTGCGATATTTATATTGGGTACTTGAATTAATAATAACACTAGTTTACAGCCATTTCGCCTCTCATGTCTCAATTTCAAAATTTTTCTACATTTTATTTCAATTTTTCTAAATATTTCCATTTTTTTTTTTAATTTTTCAAAAAAAAGTAATTATTAATAGTAATTAAAATAGTTTTCACTAGCATTAAGTAATGCCACTGAAAAATTTTCATCAATTTTCATTAGCACTAGTTTTTTCAATGCCAATGAAATGACAAATTCATTAAAAAAGTAGTGAATTAGGAACAACTCTGCTGTATAAACTAGAAAATTTTTTGGTTTATCAAAGAAACTATTTGATTAATTTCCAGTTAATCATATAAATATGAAATTTTTACCTTAGTTTTAGTTAATCTTTGTTGATAAGTTAATTACTTTGCCCAACTTGCAGCTTCATTTGTGGAAACATTTATTTATATTGAGTCCGTGCAGGTTGCGCAGTTAATCGAAAAACCTATCGATATTAAGTAACCAAAATAGCCTTCAAAACCACAAATTGTGGCAATTATTTTCATAGACTTTATTTTCCACAGTGAGAGTTAGACTCTAATAATGATCAGTTAAGGCCCTATTCTCCTTCAGCTTGCTGTTTTTGGACCTTTTTTGAAAAAATTCTCATTTGAAAACTCAAAAAGATATTTGAATTTTGTTTTTTTTATTGAATTAGTAATTAATGAAAGAAAATAAAAAAATTTTTTTTCGCCGTGATACGAGGGCTTTTCAAAAAGTAATGAGACTTCAAAGTTGGTGGTGCAAAAAAAAGGTGTCGTCACGGCGGCCACGATTCCGGGTCTCCGAAGCGTCGGAAATGCAAAAAAATAACGGGGTTATAATCAGTATAGATGTAATTCTGGCCCGTAGTAAAATAAAAATTTTGCGATTTTTCTTGACAAAATGGCGGCCATTCAAAAAAAAAATTTCAATTTCGGGCTTTTTTTTTGTAGTTTAGTGTAAAAAAAAAATAGTAAAAAAAATCGCAAAATTTTTATTTTACTACGGGCCGGAATGGTGACAATTCTGCGTCGATTACATTTTGTTTCATGAAAATCGGTTCAGTTGAACTGGAGATATCATGGCCGCCAGTTCGAAAAACGTGGTTTCGAGATAAACGCGTTTAAAGTTTTGACTTCACTTGCATTAACATTAACATTGCTGGATAAAAATGGTCATATCTCCTTAAGTATTTCGAATTTCTAAAAATCCTTTTAGAGGCATATTCACAACTACCCAAGCTATAAATTAATGCAAAAAAAAAAAAGTCGAAAAAAAATTTTTGCTGAAAGAGAATAGGGCCTTAAAGCTAGAATATCTCTGTCTCTATCTGTTGTCTCGGTCTGGCCAGCTTAAGCACTTGTCGCTCGTTGTTTTAATAAATTAAATTCCGGAAAATCCACAGGAAGTCTGTCTATGCATTTTCTTTTTTATTTTTATATTTATTTTTTCTTTTTTGCTCTCTGTGTGCTGTGTTTCTATTTTTCTCTCTTTGCGTTTTGCTGTAGTCGCAAGCAGTGTCTATTAAGGGGGAGGTAAGGGGAAGAAGGAGAAGGAGTCTGAAGGGTTAGAGGGTCGGGTGGGGGTTGTGTGAGTTTGTCGTACACTGCAATGGCAGCCATTCATTCTATCACTTCCTGGCCGGGCGCAGCAGCGCATGCCGGCACGGACTTAATTTCATTTAAGAGTCGCCTCGACTGCGGCTTAGACGAAGAGACAAGACAGACAGACGGACAGACAGACGTAAATGGCGGCAAAATAAATGTAATAAAAAATGAATAACAAGTGCGTTGCATGTTGAACGCCATCGTCGTCAATCGACAAGTGCCACACGCTGCAATCAGAAATCAGAAATCAGAGAGAAAAAAAACCAGTTCCATAACTCAATTGACTTGAGTTCCCAGACCAGACCAGACGGGGCCAACTGACCAAATGACCAAATCAGCAAATGACCAACACGTGCCACGCACACACAACACACACAACAACACACAACAACACACAACAACACACAACGTACAAATCCCCGACAACATGCAAAGTGCGAAGGTCACTGGGCACGAAAATTCTGGGTTAATTTTATGAAAAATGAAAAATTAATTGAGAAATAATGTTGACAAGCGCTGACCACCACCAAGGGACCACAGGCAGCAAGGACCTTAGGACCTGAAAGGACCCCCTGCGTGCAGTGTCAATGGGCTCTGTCTAATGCGATTTTCGCAGCAACATCTTTAGCAGCGTCTCGAGGGTCTCCCGACGGGTCTCTCGGGCTCTCTATCGGGGTCTCTATCGGGGTCTCTATCGGGTCCACAGCTCAACGCGTGCTGCGACTGACCATTGGTCAAAAGTTAAGTCGACACAAGTAAAAGAGGCAGCAAGAAGGATGTATTGTCGGCCATTTTGTGCACGCCTCGACGGTCCGAAGTAGACAACAATTTTGTTGGGCAGCAACTCGAACTCGAAAGGTCAGCCATCATCATTATCACGCTTATAAAGAGGCACAGGCGGGGGGCAGTGGATAGTATTGCAGCATTGTAGAAACACGAATGCGAACGACTGACCAACCGATAGGCTGGTGTGGGGTTGGTGTGGGGTGGTCAACCCCTCTTGCAGCTGCCTGTGTGCTCAGGGGTTGATTCCCAGTCCATGTTGTTGTTTCCATCAGTGCTCGCTGAGCAAATCAGTCCAAGCAATTGGTATGCAAATTAAAGTAAACTTTTTTACCCTTGCGTTGATCGTTGTGCGTTTAATGAATTTGTACCGGTTCCACGCACACAGTCCGAAACGGGTCGAGGTTCAGGTTCACGTTCACGTTCGGGTCTAGGTCCAGGTTCAGGTCCAGGTCCAGGTTCAGCTGCAGGTCCAGGTCCGAGTTGAGTTCAGCTTTTTTTTGAACGAGGCGACGACCAGCGGTCAACTTGATTAGTGACCAGGCCCCGAGGTCGCATTGGCAACGGGGAGTGATCTCTTTGGTAAAAACATTGCATTTTTCACATTAAACAGAACATAAATCACAGAATTAATGGAGAAAGAAAAAAAAATAGAATTAAAAAAAACAGCCCCTGGACCCGAACCAACAAATTGAAACGACATTGACCATTAAAACAGGCAGTGGGCTGGGCACACGATCAAAACATGAAAATATTTGACTTACTGCTTACAACGGATGCCTCAAATGAATTATTATCGAATTGCCCAAAGGGGGATAAGGAAAAAGAGACAGGAGACGGAACAGACTAGGCACGGCGATTGGTCCCGTGTGATTCCAATTTGTTTCGAGTTGTAGCTCTCAACTCTCATGCGGCTTGTTAATGCACACAAAATATTGCGTCGAGGATTATCACATTTGAATGAGCCAGAAAATGTTTAATATAAACATCAAAATATTTACTAACGATACATGAATCACATTCGAAAGACTCATCCTTAGCATTTGCAAGGTAAATAAAATAAATGGACGCATTCAGCAAAACACATCATTTATCTATCACCTACTAAAATAAAATTGGGATAATCTCCAGGCAAACGCTTTGATGGAATTTTTACCGGATCTTTAACTTAAAGGCTATCTGATAAAAGTGTCATTAGCTAGGTTCTGTTAGGTTATAATATGATATTTATATCTATCAGGCGTGCCACAGAAATCGCAAGCGAATTCGTATTCCGCAGAAAGCATTTCCGCACGGAAATTTCCGAGGTGCCACAGAACCTCGAGAGATAATTAATTTTTTTTTTGGCATTTTCAGCAACCTTTTCGAAGTAGGCTGCTAAGGGTTGACACCTTCTCAGATTAAATTACCCAAGGGTTTGTTAAGCAACTTTTTTAGGTTTTTCATTGCAGAACAATAAGTTTTTAATTTTTTTCTTATTTCATTTATATAATTTAATCATTTATATAATAATTGACTTTGTTTAGCTACAAACAATTTAGAAGCAATTGGAGCGACAAAATAAAAGTTACTCGACAACTCTTCGTGACAAATGTTTTCTTAAATTGCACAATAAGTTAAAGGTTTTTTTTCGGTAAAACTTGATTTACCCCAATTGAGCTATTTTTTGAATGCTTAATTTAAAAAAACAGAAGTGGATCCACATATATATTTTAAATACCTTCGAATTCTGACTAGAAAATGTGGCTTCGCTGATCCTGACTTCGAAAATCTAAATCGGACTGGGTGGCAGCATCGGACGTCAGCGGATATAGCGGTAGTTTATTTCGCGTAAAATTATTCTGCGAATTGACCTGTGGCACAGCGAAATGAAATTGAGGTGAAATTCAAGGGAAAGCGATTTCTGTGGCATCCCTGTATATTTAGATATTCCATTAACATGTTTTGTAGATTTCGAAAGAGTAGATTTGCTTAACCCAAAAGATATAGTCAAATTGATGGAATTCATCTCATCTGCAATGCAATGATTTCTATGAAATATAATTCTATAATCTATATAATCCGTTTGCTCCCCTTTTGTGGTATAACAACATACATGCCACAGAAACTTGCAGTTTCTTATATGATTATGCTAGCCCAGCTTTTGGGCTTTCGTCCTTCCTCTATCCACCGCATTCCCTTTCCATTTCCCCATATACGTTTCCTTTGCATGGCCTCACCTATGGCGTACGGCATGATAAATGCTGTTGACATTTGAACTAAAACCGTTTTCTTATAATATGGCAAATAATAATCCCCAGTCAGATGCTTAAAACGGAAACTATGCCACTGACAGAGCTTATGGTACTTTCCGCCTCAGCTAGTTGAACTGCTTGCGGCAAGAATCGAGAGCCCTACCTAGTAACCTCCCTCTTGCCATCCTCCCTTCCTCCTATCTTCCTCTTTCCATCTCTTCCTTACAGCCTCCACTGAGTGGCATTTATTTACCAAGGCGAATGGCAAACAAGCGTTGCAAGAAGAAGAAAATGACACACACTAAACACTGAACACTGAATAGGAGAAGGAGAGACACACAAAGCGAAAGAGAGAGAGAGAGAGAGAAACTGTAATCCCAACGTAAAGTAAATTGTATTTCTGAGCAGACTTGTTGATGTACATATACATATATACATACATACATGCATACATACATATATGTTTGAATGTGCTAAGAAGTGTGTGTATAAGCGGTTGGGCACCTTACATACTCGGGCATATGAACAACTCTAAATGTAGTTAAAAGTATCCAAATGATATAAGAGATCCTTAAAGAAGAATATATACAGGTATGCCACAGAAATCACTAGTGAAAGCGATTTCAGAGAAAAGCAATTCCACTTCGAAAATTTCTCCGTGCAACAGAAATTCGTGTGATTTAGGTTTTTTAGCATGTTCATCAACCTTTTCGTACTTGGCTGCTAGGGTTGGCCCCTTCTCAGATTAAATTTCCCAAACTTTTTTTTAAAAACTTTTTAAAGTTTATCATTTCAGAATATCAAATTTTCATTTTAATTCTTATTTAATTTATATAGATCAATTTATTTATATAATAATTGATTTTGTATAGCTTAAAAAAATTTAAAAGTTATTGGCGCGGCAAACAATAAAAGTTTCTCGACAACTCTAAATTCAAAAATTCGGACAAAAAACGTGACATTATTCTCATGGCATCGGACGCCAGTGAATTGAGCGATGACTTCATCTCACTCAAAGTTGTTCAGGTGATTGGACTGTGGCACGGAGAAATGAAATTGACGTGAAAGTCAAGTGAAAGAGATTTCTGTGGCATGCCTGATAATATACTAATTTCTAATAAGACGACTTTAAGAGAAAAATAAAAAATTAGAATATTTGTGGTTTTACAATCAAGCTGTTAAGAAATTATCTAAATTAGTTAAATCGAGAGGTAATTAAAATAACCAATCATTTTTTCTTATTCAAAATTTAAGTGGTATGTGTGATTCAAATTACACATAGAACACAAATGCCTCACCCTGTAGAGTACAGCATCAAATAGATACTTAATCACATATGCAAACACACACACACACATACACACACACTTCTCACATGTCAACTGAGACTTGGCTTAGTTGCTGGGCGTTTTCACATGGATTCGTTGTTTAAGATATATATGTATGTATACGTATATATGTATATGCTGCTAAAGCTCTGTTCTGTTTCGGTTGTTATTTCCGTATAGGGATAGCGGGTGGGGGTGTAAGGCATCTAAAAACTAAGTTCTCGAAATGCTTATCACGGATATGCATCGCCAGGCAACACATTCCCTCCTCTCCCGTCCATTCCATCCCATCCAGACCCCACACAACCCATCCAAAACCCATCTATAACCATCGGCCCCATCGTCAGGCGTATGTTAATAGAAAACAATGACAAAGCACGACAGAATTAGGAAGGGAATTACTGCAAGAGGACAACAAGGATGGTAAAAATAAACTAAGAACCCACTCTGAAGATAAGCATTCTTAAGATACGTACTAAAATAGTACAAACGGAGACAAAACTAGCATGAAGATGACTTTAGTTTTCAGACTTTAGTTTTCAGTTATAGATTTTAATGTAACAGAGTTCTCATTGATCTTAAGTTGATATTTGGGCTCAAAGTATACTTAAACAACTGACATCATAAATATACATATATGTATGACAGTTGAAACAATTCAACAAGACTTCGATCATATGCCACCTAAAAAGGGGTCCCCAGTCTTTGAATTCAGAAGGACTTGTCTAAGCCACAGATTGTCTTGCAGTCCAAGTCCAATTATTTCACGAACAACGAAATCAAGGCAACTCAGTCAACTTGAGGATTCACTTGCCAATGCATTTGCCATGTGTAAGTGCAGTGGGATTGTAAAAAATAAAGCAACTGAGGCAGGAGAGGATTTCAATTTGTGGGTGGCCCGACCGAAAACTTCGCAGCGTCCGACTTGAGTTTTCGTCTTCGGTGTTTGGTGTTCGTTGTTCGTTGTTCGTTGCTCGGTCTTGGCTCTCAGCCGTGTCCTCGTACTCGTCCTTGTCGTCTCATCAGTACTAATGGAACATTTTCCATAACACATTGGTAAGCACAACAACAACAACAACAACTGATAGACGACAACATTCGCCCATTCGCCCATTCGCCAGGCAGCTTTTCTTGGCTCCCTTCCCTCGATGCCTCCTTTCCTCATCCTCTATCCTTTCGATGTCGTCGACGTCGTTGTCGTCGTCCGTTGCTTGCTACTCAAACCACTTGGTTGGGGCTCCGCTCTGCACCACTCCAGCTTACTTTACTCCACTCCGCGCCGCTTTCCCCCCGCCCCACTTTCTCTTCACTTTGCTTCCGTTCACTTGATGTTTTCACGAGCTCACAAAGTCGATAAATATGTATACACATGTACTCACACACTCACACACAAACACACACACACACACATATATATGCAGCTGTATATACACAAACATCAAGCATCGTGTGTGTGACGCCTGGAAAGAGTTTTTTGGGGGTTTTGAGCTTGGGATTGGTTTTGGGTTCGGGATTGGGATTGGGCATGTGAATGGAAATGGGAATGGAAATGGGCTTGGGCATGGGCAGAGGAATGGCAATGAGAATAGGAAAGGGATTAAGCATGGGCTCAGCTCTCTCTCTGGCTACACATGTCAGGCTCAAAGTTTTTAGTGAAAGGCTGACGCCCCGCGGCAGCTTCAACTGCCAGGACAACGAAGGATTCGGAACGGAATTCGTACGACATAGTTACCGTTACCGTTACAGTTGCCCGAAGCCCAAGACTTTGTCGTTTGCCTAACGACCACGGCGACCAGAGTTGCCACCCCACACACACACATGACAATTCCACACCAATCCAAGCCCAACCACTAAAAATTTCACTGACAATGTGTGCTGAATGTGAATGCTTCTTTTCATTTGCTGTTACCTTAAACACATCATCTAACATTCATCTACAATATATTATCCTATACAATAACTTAACACATCATATAACTTTTAATACTACAAAGGTAATAATAAGTAATACTACTTGACAGATTAAGAAATATAAATACTATTTTCTTTAATACATACAAATGTTCCATGATCGTCATTTGTAGCCAAAAATGTCAAAAATAATATGTACATATATATCAGAGATTATTAACAGGATTTAATTAAAAACTCATTAAATAAGTCACACATTATTTTTTTTATAAGACAGTCTCTATCATATCCAAGATTATGTCACAGATAGAAATGAATTTTATCTATCTACTTATCATCATTTATTTGTTTTATTTGTTTGTTTGTTTTATTTCTATCTATTTCAGTTTTAATTTCTACGTTTACAAATATATTTCTATAAATATATGGCGATATTGCGAGTAAAATTTTAAGATCTTAACTGAAATGGAAGCTGAAAGGTATTGGAAAAATGTTTTCTAATTACAATAAATTTACAAGTAAGCTAGAAAATTCTTTCTTTTAAAATTATTTTAATTTTTAATTTAACTTTTTTTTTTTAATATTCAATAGTTTTTGCAAACTCTATATGAGAGGCAAATGCCAGTGCGTGTGTGTGTGTGCGTGTGTTCACATAGCACACGAAAGAGTCAGAGAGAGATAGTGACAGTGAGAGAGAGAGAGAGAAAGGTAAGGATAAGGGGGAGGCGGGAGGCGGGGCAAGCTCACATGCATGGTTCCAAAAAGGATTTGAGACCTTTATTTTCATATGGAGTACGTCAGTTGGTTTGCCACCGCACGAATTTCAAACTTTTCACACACACACACACACGAATTTTCATTTGCATGTGTGTGTTTTTGTGATTTGAATTAAACTTTGGAACTCACACACACACACACACACACACACACACACACAGAGTCGCTCGCTGCGCCAGAGCATGGAAAATTTTACTACAGACAACAAAAGGCTTGAGCCGGTAACAGGCGGAGAGAGAAGAGAAACAGGAGAGAGGAGAAAGAGGAGGAGTGAAGAGGTGGAGAGTTGGGTGCTGGGCTGCCAGAGAAACGGTTTTCGCCATAGTCACTAGCGTTGTACCCCTTACCTCTACACAGAAAAAATCATTCTACAATTCAAGTGTAAAACTCTTGATTTAAGCATGAATTTTTTTGATTATGTATTTAGGAAATTATTGTTATTATTATTGTTGGTAATAGAATGAGAACCACTCAGTAATCAATTGTCAAAAGGGCCTAAAACAATTGATTTCACGGAAGAAATTCTAATAGAGAGTAAAAATAATAGTAAAAAATATAAAAAATTGTTCTACGAAATTTTTGACTCCGTTTGGAATTGATTCCATCGCGGAATCCCGAATTTTATTTTCTGTGTACCCAATCCCGTTCCCCCGCTGCACGCTCCTGGCCATTGGCTGACATCCATTTTACCCAGGCTGCCGTTCCATTACGTTTTGCTTCTCTACTTTTGGAAGTTTGCGTCAAAGCTTTGTTATTGTTGTTGGGCAAGCATGTACCATATACGTATGTATTATATACATATATATATGTGCGTGTTGGTAGTACACATGTGTCTGTCTGTCTGTCTGCATGTGCAAAGTTTTGTCAGCTCTACATATGTATGAATATCTGTGTGTATGTATGTTTGTGTGTGTGTGTGTGTGTGTGTCGGCCATGTGGCAAAGAAGAGCCTTGTGACAGCTTGTGGTCTGCCCGCGACATTTGAACATTCATTTTGTTTATTTTGAACACACGCTTTGGGCTTAATGCGACACACAGACGCATTTTGGCCATGTCCCGATGCCGTCGCCCCAACTCTCTCTCCTCCTCTCCACCTACCTGTCTCTCTCCCTCTCGCTCGCTCTCTCTCTCTTTCAGTCTTTCTCTAAGCTCTTATTCTTCGTCTGACTGTTTTCTTTCTTGCCTTCTATTTAATTTTGCCGAAAATTTCCACAAGTTGACAAACCTCTTGGAATTTATGCGTATTATTTATATAAATATTTTTTTGAAAACTAGAACAAGTATAATTTTTGAAAAATTTAAAACAACCTTGAATTAAATTATACTTTTCGGCAGTCTGCAATCAAATATCAAATCAAAAATCGTAACCTTTAACCGGTAAAAACCGATTGAAATTTAAAACAGTAACAGAAACCGCAACTGAAAAACACAAATTTCATTTGACCGAAACCTTTAAACCGAAACTCTGTAAGCCGAAATAACCGTTCAGTAACCGTTTCATTTATAAGGGTTAGTTGCGGTTATTCATACATGAAAAAAAAATAAAAATAAAAGCACGATGCAAAAATAATCTGTATTTTATAATACAAATTTTAAAAAAAATTTTATTTTTTAATACAAATTTAAAAAACAAGCTAAAAATAATTTTAACGAGCAATTTTGAGCTGTTTCGATTTTTCCGACTCATAAGTCTTGTTTGCAATCTCTGATATTTTTTTATTAGATTTGTATTTATTTTTGATTTTCTTTAATGTTTTTTACTATCAATTTTGATTTTAATTTTCTTCTGTTCAATTTTGGATTTTTATTTGTGATATTCATGATCGAATTTTCATAGCACTAAATAAGCGAAAATAAAATAAATTTGTTAAATGAAATATTAAAATTGTTAAAATGTAATTTACCTATGTACATCAAACTGAAGAATACGTGAAATAAATGTGTGAATGAAACATTATGCCTTTAATTATTATTATTATATTATTAATATAATTTTATTTTAGCAAAAACAATTTTTTTTGTGAACCGAAACCATACCGGTATTTCAAAACCGAAACATACAAAAACCGGTTCACCGTTACGAAACCTTTGTTCAATGATTTTGCGCAACCGATAACCAAAAACCTAAATGCGAACATAACCTAAACCGTAACCGATACCGTAACCGATACCGATATTCGTTTTGGTTTTAATCTCTGATCCTAAGCAAAGTCGAAAAATCATTTGGCAGTTATAAATCTTTTGAAAAAATGTCTCTATCAAATCAAGATTCAATTAGTTATCGATAATTGCAATATTCCGCATTATTTTGTATGAATTCAATTGGAATTTTATTTAAAATTTCAAGAAATTCAATGAAATATATTCTTTATATCATTTATATCAATACAAATCTAATCAAACAAACACAATAAGTATGTGTTTTAATTTTCAGTAATACACATGTCTTAAATGTTTACTTAATCTCTATGGTAAAGCTCAATTAACAAAAAAGTTATTCAGGCCCGTTATTTTATGTCTAAATAAACTGTTTGAATACTATTGAAAAAACAAAATTTACGTTTAATGTATGGAAATTAATCTCAAAGTTTGAAACTTTATTTTATATAAAATTAAGATGATAATTGGAATACGGCCCTCAATGAACACAACACAAAAAAATCTTCATTGATTTTTTAATCAACTGAAAATTATTGAAAATGAAAACTGAACAGCAATGTAACCAATCAAAGCTTTCATTGTAATGAAAATAGAGTGACAAATCCCAAATCTCATGAATTTTGGCCAAATTCGTTAGCAAAATATATATTCTACAACAACAGATTCAACTGTATGTTAAAGGTCGTCGAGTTTTCGTGCTTTGTGCCACAAGAAATCAATAATTACCCAACAGCAGTTTACCTTTTCCTCCTCCTCCCCATCCCCCTCTCCCTCCCACTACATTCAACCCCCACTCCATCGCGTAGCAACCCAAATCGTCGCAGTGGTCAGCCCAAAACAAAATGGTGGACGTTGAAAAATGCTGAATCAGACTTTGTGCCCCCCTCGCCACTGAATCCCAGACACATAAACAACTCGCTGCTTGTAAAAAGGGGAAGTAATCACTGGACATGGCGGGGGAAGGGATGTGCGGGAGGGGGGGGGGGGGTGGACAGTGAAAGGGGCGTGAGTTCATATTTTACCCTTACTGTGGACGTGGACAAAACAACAGCGACGTCATGGACATTGCCAGCGATAAGTAATAAATATTTTACGTCAGGCGGCCCGGATCACGGACACGTTCAATGCAGCATCGCCTCCTTCCCCACTCCCTTTCTCTCTCTCTCTCTTTTCCCCCTCTTTCTTATCTGCCCCGTGTCCGCCAACACTTGCGAGCAAAGCACAGGCAAAACTTTTGCGTGTTGAGTTTGTGACGCGACCGCAGAAAGCGGTAACAATAAATACACGGTCCTGTCAGGCAGTCAGACAGTCAGACAGTCGGACAGTCAGACAGACCAGGTCCTGGTGCTGGTCCTGCTCTAGGCCGTGTCCTGCTCGAGCTCTGGCCGTGTCGTTGCCAGTGACGTCTGCGTTTGTCTCCCCTGCACAGAAAACAAAAACTCGGGATTCCGGAATCAAATCAATCCCAGCGATGTCAACAGTTCGGTAATCTCGGTATTTGTAAAATCGAGTACAAAAATTTACTAACTACTAAATTTGACAGAAAAATATAAAACTTTAAGTTTATTGTTAATGCTATTTGTTTGTCTCAAACGACAAGTTATCTAATTGTATAAACTGTGCTTAAAATAACTACGTTTTTTCCATATTCTGATGAATTATTATATATACGATTTTAGTTAACATACATACTATAGTACATACATATATGAACTTAAAATTGATCTTTTCCCTTTTTTATTTTTATTTTGGTTCTTTTTTATTTGCTTAGGGAAATCAAATGTTTTAGGCTCCTTTGACTAATTTAATAATAATATCCTGAATACAAACTTAAAAAATACATGATACAGATTATATGTTTTTATTTTTTTCTGTGTAAAGGCCTTGGAACTGCCCAGAAATAAATGCAGAAAACGCCACTCGCCACTCGACACTCAAATTTGCCCTTGAATCATTTCAATTTTAAACAAATTGACATTACATTGCCCAGCTGCCTTTATGTCACTCCCTGTCCCCCCCTTGTTTCCCCCCCTCTCACACAGTTCTGTCTCTGAGGACAGCGGTCGAAATTGGAAATACTTAGCCGCCGTACCTCGGGCAACTCAATAACTATCAACGTCTACGCCAACGATGAATCGAATGCGAAACTTGGCCAGAAGCATGCCCCTCTCTCCCCATTTCACTCTCCCAACACCCAACACCCCTCCTCTTTCCGTCTCTGTCTACAACTTCGTCGCCGTTTCCGTCTTGGCCACGGGGCAGCCGCCCGTTGACTGACAGCCGGCCAGGGAATTGAACTGCCCGAGACTAAGCAGGTGAAGGGGAAGGCGGCGAGGGGAGACTGGCTCCAAAAAGGGGGTTGGCCAGACGCGACATTGACAGTTGGCCAAAGCAGCGGGGGATAGAGGTTGCTTACAAGCCAGACGCGGCACAGGAATAGGATAGGAATGGATAGAAACAAGCGACGACACACAAATACAAACACAACACACACACACCTACACACACACACGCGCGTCGGGTAAATGCTTATTCAAAATGGCTGCCCCCTGTCGAATGCAACAACTGGACCCTGCACGGACACTCACAAAGATATTTGATTGAACTTTGAATTGGCGCTTACAGATAATAAAAATTAAGAAAATATTTAGAATTAAAATCATAGCAAATAGTAAAATTAGTGAAAATTAAAGAAATTCAAACACCTAAAATTAGAAACAAGTTTAACTGCAATTGAAGAGCATCAAAAAATAAATAATTAACAAAAAAAAATAAAAATAATATTATTTTGAATAAATGATTGAATAAAATATGATCAATTTGAAATGAAAAGAAACTGCTTTATTAAACATCGTAAGCAATTCTATCAATAAATGATAGCAAAAATTGCAGTATTATTGATTATTATTATTAAAAAAAATGAATGAAAATTCGACTTCCGAGCAAGCAATTTCTAGTTAATATAACTTGATTAATCACTGCAGTTTGTTCATCGAATTTTATTTGAAGAATAACTTTTTTAAAAAATTCAAACTGTTATATATTGTTAAAGCTTGGCCAATTTGCGGAATGTCAATTTTATCTTAATTTGACATTGAATTTTATTCTGCGTAAAAATTGTATTTTTAAAATTTTCAAACTATTGAACTATTGACTTGACCTATAAATTGTTTCTGCATCAAAATATTGATTCATTTATAAAAGTCCATTATTCCAGCACTGTCCACCTTTTTCTTAACTACCCTTTGACATATTTTCAAATTCTTCAAAATGTCAATATTTTGCATGTATTTGTTTTTAGCTACAATTTAGTTTTCTAATTAAATAAAAGTAATTTGGGAAAACTATGTATACTATGTGTATTTATTGCCGATTGATCAGCGAATCGATTATCCTTTTGAAGATTTTTACAATTCTAGTTGTTTTATGCTGGATTCTATTTTGTTTGGATTTACAATACTAATCTATACTAAACGAAATTAGTAAATAATAATATTCAAGATGCAAGTATTTATTATAAATGCAAATATAAGCTTTTAGAATATAACTATATTATTGAAAATGTTAATATTAGCTTAAACTTCATATACATAGATTTATAATATATAATTAAATTATAATTGCCAGAAATTAAGTTGAAAGCAGATCAAATGATTATCAAATAACTATTATAATAATAGATTTATGTACTCTTTATAACTTTGGCTCTGATTTCATTTGATATCAAATACATATATATTATTATACAATAGTTTCATATGCATAACAACAGAGACAATTAATTTGAATCAAGTTGTAAAAGTTTCTGTAAATCTTTTAAAAGTCTTGGGTAAGAGCTTAACAAATTGATAGCAGTCGAGAGATCTATTCAGACATGTTTCAATAGGGGCCTTTCTTATACACGTATCAAGAAGGTGGGGAATGTCAGAAATTTTGGTTTCTTGATTAAAAAAGTAATTAGAAAACTAAATGAAAGTTTTACGCAGCAGCGTCAAATGGGTGTGAGGTTTGCGCATGGTGGATAAAGGAGGCGGTGTTGGATGGTGGGGGGAATATGGAGGTAGTATAGTCGTTTGGTGAAATGGTAAATAATGTAAAGTGAAATAACTGTACATGGTCGTCACACACACGCACACACACACAGACATAAGCACACTCGCAAGTCGAAGCTCATATGTGTTTGCCTTTGTTCTGTGTGCGAAATTGACGGGGGAGGAAAGAGGAAAATAAACCCGAAGCTCACCCCTTTTTTGACGGTGAGGAATGTGTCCTGTAGGGTTCACTACATACCAAATGAACACCCACACATACACACTCGTACACACACGAGCTCATGTGTGTGTTGTGTAATGGCGCTGGGAATTGGAAGGGGTTGTCAGCATTTTGCCGGGCTCTTTTTGGTCTGTTGTCCTCATCTTGATGGGTGGGTGGATGGAATGGTTCTTGGGGGGGGTTGGGCGACTCGTTGGGTTGGTCACATGTGAGACGAGCTCAGCCCGAGTTCTATATGCACACACATGTGTATATATAGATGTGTGTGTGTGTGTGTGTGTGTGTGGCGCAATAAATGTTTTCGAATGTCATTTGATGCAAAGATGGCGACCATTAATATGGAACGAAAGGATTTGTTTTAATTTCGTTGCCCGTTGTGCGAGTGTGTGACAGTGTGTGTAAGCCAGTGGGTGTGTGTGTGTGTGTGTGTGTGTGTGTGTGTGTGTGTGTGTGTGTATGTAAGAGGGTGTGCTAGGGAGTGGCAAACGTACAATAGTTGTTGCCATGCTGTGGGCCAAACAATTTCGTGGCAACTTCTTGAGCCATATGTGTAAATTAAACTGACACAAACAGACACACACACACACACACACACACAACGAACGAGAAGAAGAAGCGTCCACAAGTCATTTAACTAGAGAAAGTCCCTCTCCCCATTTTCAAAAACACCACATTTTAAATATGTATGTATGTATATAGGCAATAGTATTTACCTATTACTTACATATGTTTAAGTATTTTAGTTGACTTGGTTTTGATGTTGGGAGTTGGATATTTTCTTCCTACTTTGGGGATTTCTTGCTCTCGGCTGCGTTTCTAAATTGAGTAATTAAAAACGCCCAAAATGCTGAATTGCATTTGTTCTCCCAATTGTCAAGGGGTGGAACACATTCTTTGTGTATTGCCAAAAGCGAGGCACGTAAGACTAATTCCTTTTTTTTTTTTAGAATGACACCCAAAGGAATTTTACAAAATATCTGTGCAGGATATTTCAATGATTATGAATGTCTTTCACAGCAGATTTGCTCTGGAAATCAAATATATTATCATATTTTATTTTTTATTTTATTATTTTTTATTATTTTTTACGATATTAAGTTTTTTTTTAATCTCCCGCATTTTTTCCAGAAGTGTAAATTTTACAAATCTGCTGTCATTATTATGATTTTTATGGGACATACCATTGTTAAAAGAAAATTAAATTGTTCAAATTTTAATCTAAATACTTAATTATTGATGTTGATCTTGAGATGTCTCGAAAACGCCGAAGCTTCTAAAACAAAACTATGGAGACTTGGGGCTTACTAAGACAATTTATCCACATTTTTCCATGAGTGTAGTTTTGGATTATTTCGAAAATCCATCCGCCTAAATCACTTTCATTCACCAGAAACGCATTTTTATATACTTAATACGATTAATTATAATATTTGGATAGGTCGCCAAAATCCACCAATTTAAATAACAATATTAAAATAGGAAACACAAAAACTTTATGCTCTATTTAGAAACTAAACAATCTATCTTTACTTGATATCTAACTCGAAATGTATTTTTCCTGTTAAACTCTTAGCCCATCACATTGATTCCACAAGGAGTAAACTTCTTGGAACCACATGGCAAATGTCCAATTATATAAGTCAAGACATACTTAGAACTTTTGTATAACTAAGTGAATTCACATGAATTCCTCCTGGGGAAGAGGAAGTGGGAAAAGGGATTCGTCAGGAAGTGAGACAAAGTTGTTGTTTTTTTTTTTTTTGTTCGTTGTATTCGAAA